>CAUYQV010125813.1:0-12650 GCA_963574575.1 Galagoides demidoff
TTTTGAGACGGAGCCTCAAGCTATCCCCCTGGATAGAGTGCCATGGCATCACAGCTCATAGCAACCTCCAACTCCTGGGCTCAAGCGAGTCTCCTGCCTCCGCCTCCCAAGTAGCTGGGACCACAGGCGCCCGCCACAACATCCGGCCATTTTTGCAGATATGATCTTATGTGAACAAAACCCTAAAGATTCCACCAAAAAAAAGTTAGAATAGATGAGTTCAGTAAGGTCACAGTATAGAAAAATCAACACACAAAATAAGGTGTATATACACCAATATTAACGATCCAGAAAGGAAATTAAGCAAACAATCTCATTTACAGTAGCACCAAAAAGAATAAAATACAGTAGAAACTCTTTGTAAGTTAACCCCCAAGAAATCATAACAAACTAGTCAACATACCAAGGTGCTCAGTGTAAGGAGTTAGGCATACTATACTGATACATACGTGTGGTGCATGTCTGGTCCATGAAAATTACGTCAACTTAAGGAGGTAGCCAAGGTAGGGAGGTGGTCAACTAGGGAGGTTCTATTATTCCCAGAAATAAACACAACCAAAGAGGGGGTAGACTTGTACACAGAAAACTGCAGAACCCCGCTGAAGGAAATTACACACGTAATTAAATGGAAAGACAGCCTGTGTTCATGGACAGGAAGAACATTACTAAAATATCCATACCACTCAAAGCAATCTAGATTCAGTGCACTCCCTATCAAAACCCCTAGGACATTTTAACAGAAGTAGAAAAAAAAAATCCTAAAATTCATATGGAACCATAAAAGATCCCAAATAGCCAAAGCAATTCTGAGTAAGAAAAACAAAGACCAAGATTAGAGGCATCACAATCACCATCAAAATGTTTTACACGAAGCTACAGTAATCAAAACAGTACGGTATTACAAAGACCATTTGTTCATGACAGAGAACTCGGAAATAAACCCATGCACATATGGCAGCTGATCTTCAATAAAAAGGTACCAAGATGAGGGTGTACTACACTCCCCCTGGGTAAGGGGCTCTTCTACAATGGAACTCTACCCTGGAAGTGAGAACAATGTAACCTAAATATTGTACCCTCACATTAATTTGAATAAAGTTTAAAAAAAAAAAAGGTACCAAGTGGGGAAAGGACAGTCACTTCAATAAATGGTGCTAGGAAGACTAGATATCCACATCCAAAAAATATGAAATTGGACCCTGTATCATGTCATTTACTCAATATGAATTAAAGATTTGGGTAGCGCCTGTGGCTCAGTGGGTAGGGCGCTAGCCCCATATACCAAGGCTGGTAGGTTCAAACGGGGCCCTGGCCAAACTGCAACAACAACAACAAAAATAGCCGGGCATTTGTGGCGGGCGCCTGTAGTCCCAGCTACTCGGGAGGCTGAGGCAAGAGAATCGCTTAAGCCCAGGAGTTGGAGGTTGCTGTGAGCTGTGCGATGCCATGGCACTCTACTGAGGGCAATAAAGTGAGACTCTATCGCTACAAAAAAAAAAAAAAGAAAGAAAGAAAGAAAAGAATTAAATATTTAAAAATAAGATCTGAAAATGTAAAACTCGGGGGGGGGGGGTCAGGGAGGTGCCAGGAAAAGCCTATCGGTGGAAAAGAAGCCATACTCAGTAAAATAATTTAAGGAGTTTATTCTGAGCTTTAATCATCAGGGAAATGCAAATCAAAACCACTCCGAGGTATCACCTCACCCCAGTAAGAAAAGCCCACATCATAAAGATTCACAACTGCAGATGCTGGTGTGGATGTGGAAAGAAGGAAACACTTCTGTGCTGCTGGGGGACTGCAAACTAATACAGCCTTCCTGGAAAGAAGTATAGAGAATCCTCAAAGAACTAAAAGTTAACCTTCCCTTTGATCCTGCAATCTTATTATGAGGTATCTACCCAAAAGAACAAAAATCACTTTATCACAAAGACATTTGCACCAGAATGTTTACTGTGGCTCAATTCATAACTGCCAAGTCATGGAAGCAACCCAAGGGCCCATCTACCCATGAGTGAATCAACAAACTGTGGTATATGTACACCATGGAATACTATTCAGCCATTCAAAAAGATGGAGACTTCATATCTTTTACATGTGCCTGGATGGAGCTGAAACACATTCTTCTTAGTAAAGTGTTCCAGAAATGGAAAAATATTCAATGCACTCAATGCTAATAAGAAACCAATGTATAAACAATTACATGCTCATATGAACAATAAAACACAAATATAGTCTATTCCAGGGGCAAAGGGAGGAGGGAAGGGGAAGGGAAGGTGAAGGGGAGGGGGAGGAAGATTGGCAGAGGGCAGGATCTCACCTATTGTGCACATTGCCAGGGTGTATAACATGCCCCTGGGTGAGGGGCTCTTTTACACCTGGAACTTTACCCTGGAAGTGAGAACAATGTAATCTAAAAATTGTACATTCATACTAATTTTAAACTTAAAAAGTAAAAATAATAATAATAATTTTTAAAAAAGGAAAAGCTTGTTAATGGAAAAGAAGCCATGTTCAGTAAACTAATTTAAGGAGGTTTATTCTGAGCCAAATTTGCAGACCGTGACGGGGAGGGAGCACCCAAGCAGCCTTAAGCATGTGGACTCGAGGTGGTGGGGTAACAGTTTGGTTTCACACATTTTAGGGAGACCGGGATTACAGGTGAGGCCATAAATCAATAGGTGGAAAACATACACTGGTTCAGCCCCAAAAGGTGGTCATCTGGAAGCAGGGAGCTTACAGGTTACAGATGAGTTTAAAGAGTCTTCAGCTGACTATTGACTTAAAAGAGTTAGGCTCTGTCTAAAAGACTAGGAGTCAGTGACAGGAATGCTTAAGGTAAAGAGTCTTTAATTAGAGACAGAGTACCCGCCAGACTCACGTGCTTTGTTATGTATATTGAGGACCTGCAGGCGGGTCTTGCAAAGCCTTAAGCCTATTAGTGAATCACAAAGGACGTCTCTAAGAAGGGGAGGAGGCATGTCTATCTCTCTCATGGCCAACAACTCAGTTTTAGGGATCCCCTTGGCCAAGAGGGGTGCAGTAAGTCAGGAAGGTCCTTAAGATTTTATTTTAGTTCACAAATTTCTTGACATTAGATTTGTCAATGATTCCTTGGATATGACACCAAAAGCCCAGGTAAGGAAAGGAAAAATAGATTGAGACTAGACGAGCGGAAAAAGGTTTTACACAACAAAGGAAACAAACCAGCAGAGTGAAAAAGCAATCTACAGAATGAGCGAAAATACTTTCAAACCGTGTAGCTGATAAAGGCAATATATCCAGGATATATAAAGACCTCCTAAAATTCAACAGTCATACAAACAACTCAGTTTCAAAAATAGGCAAAGGTAGAATGAAATTAAAAAGCAAAAAAAAAAAAAAAAATAGGGAAAGGAATTCAATAGACATTGCTCCAAAGAAGACACACAAATGGTCAATAGATCTATGAAAAAAAAAGTCCACATCCCTAATCATCAGAGAAATGCAAATTGAAACCATAGTGAGATAGCCCCTCACACCTGTTGGAATGGCTGTTATCTAAATGAAGAAAGATAACAAGTGTTAGCGAGGTCAGGGAGAAGCTGGAACTCTTATACCCTGCTGGGGGCGTGCAAAATGGTGCAGCAGCTACAGAAAGAAAGATGGAGATTCCACAAGAAAAGTAAAAATTAACTCCCAGCAATCCCACGTCTGGGTGTGTATATACAGAAGACTTGAAATCAGGATCTCAGAGAGACAGCTGCACCCTCACGTTCCTCACAGCACTGTTCATGACAGCCAGAATGTGGAAACAACCCAGATGCTCCCCTACAGACGAAGAAGACAGCGGTGGCACTGGAGGACGACTGCAGTTCCAATAATAAAGGATTTCAAATAGCTAGGAGGAGACCGGCCATTCCCAACACAAAGAAATGATAAACATTTGCGATGCTGCATGTGCTCATTACCGTAATCTGATCACTATATATGTACTAAAACATCACTGTGCATCCCATAAATATGTACAAGTATTGTCAATTTAAAAAAAATAATAAAAAGTTTAGAAAGTTGTCTAATTTAAAACAATTTTGAAAAGAAAATGTGGTATACACATAGAAAGCCTTACAAGAGAAGAAAATTCCATCATTTGCAACAGCACGGTTGGATCGGGAAGACATGAAATTAAGTGTAATAACTTAGTCACAAAAGGACAAACGCTACATGTACACATACATCCAAATTCACCAAACTGCACACATTACATGGGTACAGATTTTGTATACAAATAAGACCTCAATAAAGCTAGGAAAAGCAGGGGGGGAAAACAACAGCAAGAAAGCGATATAGTCTAAGCATAAATTAAAACATTTCCAATACTTGAAGGCTTTTTTAATTTCTGCAGAAAATCAAAAGAAAAATAAAGCAAAGAAATAAAACTGCTCTCCTCAAAGCCCACATGTCTGATCTTCCTAGAGCTACTTTGCTCCCAGGACCCCCACCCCGCCCACATCCTGCCTGAGCTAACTCCAGTGGGGCACGCGACCCTCCAGGTTTCTTCTCCCCTCTGGATCACACTTTCCAGGTTAGAGAAAAAGGCCTCCCAGACTCCTTTCCACAGAAAGCCAAGGGGGAGCTGGGAACTGCACCACCAGCTGACAGGCTCTCTCAGCCCAGCTTCTGATCCCAGAGGTGCTCCATAGAGAGGGCAGGTGTGGACGTGCAGGTGAGACCCAACGTCTTTAAATACAATGTCCAGTTCATCCTCATAACTGGACCCAATAGTAAATCTCTCAAACAACGTCCTAACTGTGACTGCCACACAAGGTATTACACACGGGGGTCTCAGGTGAAAAGCCAGCAACCCTCTAAAGCCCTCACCAAGTACGCTGCTCTCCAGCCTCTGAGCAGTCAACCTGGTCCCCACTCGCCTCCCAGCAGCCACCACAGCTGTGGTTGCAGAGCACACCCCTTTCAGCAGAACAGCCAAATTCCATAAATGCCACCCTTTCTTCTCATCCCCCTCCGAAGGCAGGGGAGTCCCACAATAGACACAATATTTCATTCACACCCTCTCTGAAGAACAATTTTTCCCATAGAGAAACCGGGTAGTTAAATTCTCAACCAGATGAGGAGCCTATTCACGACAATCTCAAATGATTGATGAATGACAAGGCTGTTGTCTGTCTCATCATAGTTCACAAATTTTTCAAATCACAAAGTCATGTATGTCATCAGTTTAAACCCTCATTTCCTGAAGGCACTTTTAATATCATCCCTTACACTCCCGTGTAAGTATATAAGCTTCTGCCAATGGAAGTTTGTTAAAGAATACAAATTATAATTACCATGCACTAACAGAATTTTAAATAATAGTTGTCCTTATAGGCATATAATCTAAATCCACTAGGAGACTGTAAGTATTTGGCTCTCCTTGGTTCTTTTATCCGGTAATCTATAAATAACGCATAGAGCTGGGACTGTAAGCCCTGGGAGTGAACTAGTTCTAGCAAGATCAGAAACCGGTAGTTTCTGCAAAGAACAGTTATAGCTCTCTTTTTAATAAATTCAAAAAAAAAAAAAAAAGGTTTCATTTCCTTTGCTGACCCTCAGAATTTAGAAGAGTCTTTTTGGAAGACTCAGGCTGCTTCAGTTAAGCTGAGGGTAACCAGGGAAATACTCTGCTCGTGCCTAGGCTAGAACTTTAAGAGTGGGAGTAGGGCCGAGGCAGCCACTGTGATAATGACCAGGGCTGATGAAACTGGGTCTGGGCCAGCTCACCTGTCATCATCCTCAGGGTCCCTCGTAGCAGTAAAAACCCTGCTCTATGCTAAGTAATGGACATAGGGCCTGCTGTTCTCGCTATGATACAATCCTAAGAAACAAGACAGATTTGGAGAGCAGGGGAAAGAAACAGAAGTATAGGGAAAGGCAAGAGTCACTAATTAAACAAAAACAGTCTCTTCCCAAACTATAGGAATTCATGTAGGCATCAACCAGGCATCTCTGCTGTGCTCTCCTTCCCCTTAATTTTAATTCAACTTAAAGACAATACCTAAAATTACCTCTAGATTGTCTGTGGCTTCGATAACAAGAGTTAAGCAGCTTTCTTTATATAGGAAACCTATGAATCTGATTGCCTCAAAGGTTCATAGAGGAAGAATAGGCCAATGCTTTTAAGAGGAAAGTAATTTCTCTGTTTTGCACGCAGCCCTGCACATCTAAGGGGCGGTATCTCGGGCCAAGTTTTCACAGCAATCAGCATGAAAGCAGACAGGTTTTCCTGTCCTTTCCCAGTGGTGCACTTACAGTATTGAAGAGTTGCCAGGACTGTAAAGAGGACTTCTGTTATCTGACCAAGGCCAGAGCCAGGAATAACCATCTTGGTTCCTATACAATGACTAAGGCATCCCTCTCAGGGGCTGTGCTCCAGTGAGCTGGAAGCATGCACATTTGACAGGGGACACACCCAGCATTCAGAGAGAACAGGAAGCAACTGAATCCATCACCACAAGGAATGTATCATGAAATAATCCAAAGCCACTTAGCCTATACAAAAAGCACCACTCTTCCCTCCTAACTAGCTAACTTTTGCAGAGACCCACTATCAGAAAGGCTAACAACAGTTTTCTGCCTGCTTACTCTCTGCCAGTCTGAGCTTGAATGCTTTGTTGAAGCATCACAATCACAAACACAGGCCCAATCCCTTTGCCATATTTATGTCCAATCTCTTTAGCTGGCGGAAATGCCCTTTGTGGGTGCTCAAGGACAAATGGCATTAAAGCCTATTATGCAGCTTTTCATATAAGAAGACTTAATGTGTCAGCTGCATTTTAATCTAAGGATTATATGCTTACCCTGGAAAATTCCTTTTAGAAACATCAATAAGGATTTTTTTTCGTAGAACTCTTATTTTTTAAGACAAGGTCCAATTATCATTTATAAATTTATTGGTATTTTAGCACCTAAAATAAAAGTCTTTAGAGTACAAAAAGAGGCAGCTGCTGCAGAGTTAACAAGAAAGCCAAGATCTCTGCTGAGACCATCTAAATATATATCATGCCTTAAAAAATAAAAGAACACCACGCTAATGCTTTCCACTGCAGGTATGGGTGTAGCAAAAGCTAACACTACAAATCTTGACCTGAATTTTAAGAATTCTATATTGACTTCCAGTTATAGACAGTGAATGAACACACACATTTAGCTCTTCTCCCTCCTAAAACCCCAATACAGCGCCACATTTCTTTTTAAAGGTATAAATCCACATGGACAAAGATAAAAGGAGCAAAAATTAAAATACTGAACTTTTTAAAGTTAGAAAGTCTTCCAATTTGTGAAGCCCCATTCTTAATCATGAACAGATATTCAAACAAATAAAGCATCTAACAAGAAAGATAGAAATAAACGGGAAAGAAGCACCTTAGAAATTATGCATAAAAAGAAAGTTTCAGAAAGGAAAAACACCATTACCTCCTCAGAGAGCTGAGAAAAAATAGTATTATGAAATAACAGGACTCCATAAACTAAAAGCATTCAGAGACAACAACAATAAAAAAAGAACTGTCCGAAAATGAAAACAGGATAACAAACATGGAAAATGTAATAGGAAGGTTAGAAGATAAATTCAGAAAATATCCTAAGAATACAGCTTAAATGCAGAAGAGGAAAATAAAAGATAAGACATAGGACAACTAAGCCCATGTCTAAGAGGAATTCTAGAAAGAAAGAACAGAGAAAATAAAAGGGTTAAAAATCAATAATGATATACTTCAAGAAAATTTCTAAAACTTGAAGGATGTGTTTCCAAGTAATGAAAATAGACCCCCACCAAAAAATATTATCATAATATTTAAGAACACTGAAGATAAAAGAACTAAGAACTCAAAGAAAAACTCTGACCATCAACAGCAGATGTCAGAAAATAAAGAACAATGCCCTTCTCTATTCTACAGCTCAGCGATTTCCAACCTAGGATTCTACTTGATTTCCAACCTAGGATTCTACTTGCGGCCAGGCTGTAATTTAAATGCAAACACAACATTCTTAGATATGTAACAACTCAAAAAAGTCTTACCTCCTGTGTGCAAAAATTGCTTGTTAAGATGTTTCTATGAAAATGTACTCTGCCAAGATAAGTAAACCAAAAACCAAAACAATATGGGATGAAGGAAACAAGGAAGCCAATGCAGAACAAGATACAAGAACTTCCCAGAACGGTGCTGAAGAGAACCCCAACATGGGGTTCACAGTAGGCCTGGGAAGCAAGGCATCTAGACCAGAGCAAAGCATAGGACTCAGGATGAGATCGCTCCAAGATGTAACTGTCTTAAGATATTAAGAGGAGATTCACATGGAAACCTGTTTTAGGCACACAGAAAACAAATTTTAAAAAACAAGACAACTAACTAGTAAGTCCAAGGAAAACAGAACTTATGTGCAGAATAGTTAAAGTAAACAAATTATAGTACTGTATTATACAGTGCACCTGTGAAATTTGTTGACATAGCATAACGTAAATTCCAGATAAATGGGGGAAGAAAAAGAGAACCATGTGTAATGAGGACTCAAGTATTTCACAAGAGGCCTTGTGCAACTACATAACCCTTTAAAAAGCAAAGAGGAAGGACTGAAATAAAAAACAAAACCTAAAATTACAAAGGAGATGACTATTATAATCTACACCTAATATTTCTTTAATATAGCACCTGACAACTTATAAATTATTTACACAAGTGCCTAATGATTTAACGTTCACCACGATTCTGAAAGTTAGGATTCCAGAGAAGAGGCAACTAGCTCAGGGAAATGAAGTTAACGTGATCAAAGTGACAGAGACCAACAAGGCGGCGAAGGCAGGAGTAGAAACAGCATGGCCTGCACAAGGTGAGTCTGAGGTTTGCATCATGGTTGACATTAACCATGTGGACCAAGTCTGGTCCAAAACTCCAAGGTGAGTTTCGGAGCTCAGTGGTTCTCAAATTTGAGCTTGCACGGGAATCACCTGAAGTTCCGCTCACAGGAACTATGTGAAATAGTCAAATTCACAGAAACAGAAAGTAGAATGATGCTCGCTGGGAGTTGGGGGAGGGAGAGGAGGAGAGTTGTCTGACGGGTGCAGAGCTCCGGATCTGCACGGTGAAGAAGTGCTGGGAGTGTGCTGTGAACAGCGTCAACGTGCTGCCCATCACTGAACTGCACAAACGGGGTTCAGATGGTTAAGTTTATGGTATGTATTTTTTACAATTTTAAAAAAAGAAGAATCACCTGGAAGGTTTATTAAAACACTGATTGCTAGACCCTATCCCCAGGGTTCTAATTCAGTAGGTCTGGGTGGTACCTAAGAATTTCCTCTTCCAACAAATTACCTGACACCACTATCCCAGGGAGCAGATTTTAACCACCACTGCTCTAGTTCAAATATGCTCAATCCTGTGCACAGTAACCTCACCTGAAACCCTAGACCAAGCAAACAAGAATGCAAGGGGAGGGGAGTTACATAACTGGACATATAGTGCTTTCAAATCCTTAGCGTGATTCTAATGAGAGCCCTGGCCTGAACACTGGCCCAGGCCAGTCACCAACAGTACAGTGTGTGTGACAAGGAGCAGGCCTGTGGCCCCTCAGCCACACCCTGGCTTTGCCTCAATTTCCTCATCTACAGAACAATGATCACAGTTGCTGAGAATAAACAGGATAATCAAAAGAACTCTGGGCAGTGCCTACCACATAATGAATAATAATGTTATTACTTTTCTTGCGGAGTTACAGGAAATAAGGTTGACCCTGTTTTCTCAGATATAAAATGGGGTCAGGTTAAAGCCAGTGAAGACACTATTAATATTCAATCCCAGACTACTTATCAAGGCAAAAGGCACCCAGGGGGATGAGAACAAAGTAAGTGAGATTAAATCTAAGAACCTATTATGATTCCCACAAATATTTAGCAAACTTAGGCTTGTTTCTACAGAATTATAACTAATCCTTTTACTGTCTGAATAGGGGCTGTTATATGCAATAAAAATATCATTGTAAAACCAGGTGTTGGAATCAACGTTCAAACAGCACTACCACTTCCATCTGCAACAACAAAAACAACAAGGTGTGCTCAGGAAGAAGGCAATGTAAGACGCCACAGAGAAATTCCTTAAGACACCGACACAATGTCTCATCAAAAGAAATTGAAAATGAACACAAAGGCATAGCTCATTCAAAAATCCTGAGCGCCTCCCACATGGGATGCAACGGCCACAGGGGAGACAAAGGCCGTGGGGGAGGACACGGCCACAGCAGAGGCAGAGCGTGGCAGGCAGTGGAGCGGGTGGGTCTGGCCATGCAGCAAAGTCTGTGAAAAATGAATCACAGACACCGGTTTCCTCAAAAGCACTGCAGGGAGAGCCCAACTTGTGTTTTCTGGTAAGTGTTTCCTTGCCTTCATAGCTGCACATTTTGGGAGGGTATCATGGATTACCTGTTACAGAAATACTAAAAGCTTCCAATGTCTTGAGTCTACAGTAAACACACACACAAAAAAATCATTGTCGTCGTCCTCAGAAAGCAACAAGACCCTCCCTAGATGTCTGGGCAATATGTATCATGCTCAAGGAAAACTCTGCCTTCGTTAAGTCATTTGAATAATTTCCCCACAAAAGATTCTAAGCACTTGTGAGAAAATATTCTCAATGAGGAAACAGTGTCTATCTGCTGGCAGAACTGGCTACCGGCCCTGAGAACAGCTCTCTCCGACAGTCAGCCTCTCAGTCAGTAATTAGGTTCTCACGCCATATTGACACGTTCAATCACCTCCTGACTGCAGAAACATGCGTTTCCTCTATAGCACAGAATACTGGACCAGACCCAATGATCAGAAACCATTTCCTAAGTGAGGACCAACCTTGGACGTGAGTAACAATCCCAAGGGGACATGCCCACCAGATGGGAGCAATGCCAGCCAGCATGGCTTTCCTGGGGGCATGACCCCCTAAATATTCGGGGACAGGGGGCACTGTCTATGTAGGAAGCTAGGGATCAGCTTTCAGGTAGGATACAGAAACACTGCTGTTTCATATGCTACATACTGCCACAAAGCAGGCCTGCTTTGGGGTGGTTTTTCCCTCTCTGCTTCCTTGATTTATTAATCTAAATACCCACAATCATGACACAGAAGCAAGTATGAGGACAGGAAAATGCACAGGACAGAGTCCTCTGCTGAAAGGCTATTTTAAGGTTAACAAAATAACCACTGCCCTGCAAAGACCCACCAATCTGATCCTTCTCGGAACCCTATAAGGGAAATACTTTCGTCTCCATTGTACATTGGGGGAAATGAGCTAAGACATTTAGAAATTTGTCAAAAGCTCAGGCAAGCTAGTCATTGAACCCAGTCTGGCCCCAGAACCTCATATTCTTCATCACTTTTTTATCCTGCCCCCCAGATACATCTTTCAGGCCAAAAAAAGAAAATATGCCAATACACCTCAAAATGCTTTGCAAACCATAAAAAGATACGTTAATAGTAATAATTCTAATAATCAGTGTGCCTCCCTGCATGACAGGTGGTGACCCTCCTGGTATCCTGATTTTCCTTTGGAGGGAACTTTTTTCCTAGCTGTCACTGACTTAATGTTTCACCTTCAGCTGAAGATGTCCTGACCTTAGGTTCTGGGTTAACCTGGTGATCCAATCAGAACAGGCCAACATCCTTGGCTGCAGTGACTGGCCAGTGACCAGGCATGTGCCCCATCACAGCCAGGAATACGGTTTGTGTAGTATCTTAATGATTACTGCAGTGATACACCCTGAGGTTGCTAGAAGTCTCTATTGGAAGCCTAAGAATACACAAGTAAGAAGGATCCTCACAACTTGGTTTGGACACCAAATCCAGCCCTTCCTGAAGCTGCAGATCCACCCCAGGACTTGTAATTACTTCAGTCCGTGAGTGTTTTTACTTATGATAAGTTGGACTGGGTTTTCTGTTGCTTGCAACTAGGAGAATCATCCTGACACTCTAAGACACTTCTTGTTCTATCAAGCTATATATTTATACAGACTTCAGTACTTTTCTCCTTTCCGAAAACATAACTTTGAGAGACAGATAAAATAAATCCTAATTAATTCATCTTATAATAAATAACATTCCAGAGATGAGTTCTTCACAAGATTATTCTGTATTATATAGAACAGAATTCATTTTTTCCAATGCCACAGAACAAATGATTTGGCCTATCATCAAATTTGGTTCAGAAAATTTTATTTTTAACTCAAAGAGGTAAGCCTCCTTTTTTCCACCTTTCTAAAGCAAACAACTACAATATTTATGTTCCCAGTCTTCTCAATTATCATCTTCCATCTAAATGTAAACTATACAGAATAACTAAAATAGGCCGGGCACGGTGGCTCACGCCTGTAATCCTAGTACTCTGGAAGGCTGAAGTAGGTGAACTGCTTGAGCTCAGGAGTTGAGACCAGCCTGAGCAAGAGTGAGACCCCGCCTCTACTAAAAATTGAAAAACCAGCCAGGTTGGCTCGGCGCCTGTGGCTCAATCGGCTAAGGTGCCAGCCACATACACCTAAGGTGGCGGGTTCGAATCCCCAGCCCGGGCCCACCAAACAACAATGATGGCTGCAACCAAAAAATGGCCGGGCGTTGTGGCAGGCACCTATGGTCCCAGCTA
>CAUYQV010125819.1:0-15433 GCA_963574575.1 Galagoides demidoff
TGTGGTCCCAGCTACTTGGGAGGCAGAGGCAGGAGACTCGCTTGAGCCCAGGAGTTGGAGGTTGCTATGAGCTGTGACGCCATGGCACTCTACCCAGGGGGATAGCTTGAGGCTCCGTCTCAAAAAAAAAAAAAAAAAAAAAAAAGGCATGAGAGCTATTCCAGAGAGGGGCGTAAGTTATGCTAGAAATACATGTGCCTTACAAAGTAATCCTTCTCACAATCTCTAAGAAACTGTGCCCTCCAATAACTAATGCTATCAACATCCACCCAGTTTCTCAAGCTCGTTCTAAAACCCTTTCGATTTCCAGATCTACCCCTGAAATCTCATACAAATTAATTCTGATATCATAGTCACTGCCTGCCTCCTAAAAGTTACCCTACATCTTTTATTATAAATTCTTCCCAACTAGTGTCCTCACCCTTCATTTTATTTACTACTTCGTTGACTGAAATATTTCTTCTCCGACATGAATCTGATTTCCCTCCCCTTCTTAAAGACCTGCAGCAGTGCCTGTTGAGTACAGGATGAATTTCAAACTACTTCATGCAGCCCAGCCCAGCTCAGCCCAACCAGCAAAGCAAATAGTGGGTTGTGTGGGGGAAACAAAGCTAAGAGAAAGACAACCACACTCAACTCAGGGTTAATGGATTTAACTATCCTCCCTCAGGCCGCCACTATTTTGCACAAGCTGTTCCTTCTTCCTAAGACCCTATTCCCCTCCCCTTTTCCCTTCTTCAAATGCACTGTCTTCTGTGTGGTCTTCCTGAACTCTGGGCAGCGTTTTATCTTTGCCTCAGGCCTCATAACACTCTGTGTATGTCATGAAACTTCACTCAATGTATTGGCCTGAGTTTGTCTTTTTTCTTCCTAGTCTGTGAACGCCTTGAGTTAAGGAACAATTTCTTAATCATCTCCCACGACCTAGCACAATGTACAGCACAAAGAATATAGCTGATAAAAATCTAACGAGCTAATTACTAATCCATTCTAAAAGCAAGTCTAATAAAGAAAATGAGCGCTTATTAGTCTAGGACTGTACCATGTTCCAAAGATAAAATTATGATGGGCTTGATAAAAGAAAAAAAAATATTGTTATAATCTTGGAAAGAGCACACATAAGATTTTTTTATAAACAGATTCCTTACTACTCAACTGTGACATTTCCTCTGTGTCCATGAAATAAATCACCAAATCCTTGAACAAAGGGATGCAGATGTAAACTACATCAGAAATGATGACTAAACCTTACCCAAAGACCCTGACCCATTGCTAACACCTCACCACAGCATGGTATTCACAGGACAGAAACATGCCCTGTGCTTTCCTACCCTCCTTAAGAGCTCATTAGGAAATTTCATCCCCCAAAGAGACAACTCACATGCTTATGTTTTTCAAAGGAGAACTCAGGTGCTTTCACCACTAATGCTGTCCAAGGGATCCCGTGGTAGTAACCGGTACTACTCATGGTACCCTAACGTAAGGTCTACTAAATTGAATGCCTTCTTCCTTTGATCCAGGAAGAAATTATCTCAAAGGCTACTCATTTGGGACAGCATGGCTGAAAAAAGCTACTCTGAGCTAGCAGTGCTTGCTATACTAACAAAAGACGCTTGTGGTGACAGATTTCAGTGCAGCCTTAAGAATCCTTTGCTTGCCCAAGTGCCCATCGATCCACGAATGGATCAGTATGTCCTTCTTAACACAGCTTATGCTTCTGACAATTCTATAAGGAGTTTCCCTATTAGGCTGGTCAGAAATAATTAGGAAACATAATACCAATTTTAGATGGGGAGGCAGTTAAATTCTAGAGCAATGTGGAGAGCTGCTATGGAAAGAAAAATCTTAGAGATTTAGTTTTAAACTAAGAGGTAAGTGAGACAACATAGGTCCCTTAAGGTAAATTCTAAAACAAGGATTATTTTTCTAAAAAGCAGAAGGTGCAGTTAGCACATTAATGCAGAGGCACAGATAATCCAAAGTAGAAGATAAATCACATGATGAATTCCAAAGCTAAAGATAAATGACTGGAATTTTTCCTTTGATCAACTCTACAAGATTTACCTTCCCGAATCAAAGTGCATTCTTAATTAGATGAGCATGCATCAGTCTGATAACTGTGGAAAGGAGGATAGAAGTTTATGGAGTGGTTAGAGGCTGTCAGCCTGCATTCATTTTTTTTTTCTTTTTAAGTAAACATTTCACATGTGAAGAATAAATCCCACGTGAAAAATAAAGAAATTAGTGTTTCAACTTGTGGTCCAGAGCAATTGCTCCCAAACTGAGCTTATTATCAGATTTGGTTAGAAGATTTTTAAAAACACAGAATCTGGTGTCTATGTTTATATTTAGATTCAGTGAGTCCAAGAAAGTGTGTGTTTTCCAGAACTGAACTGAAAGACTTTTAAAAACATAAGAACAAAACAGTAATTATGACTGTTAAAGGATCCTATGAAAAAACCTAAGTAAGGCCGACCAACAGGACCCAAATGCAGTCAGAGGACAGAATCACACTCAGGACAGAAATGTACAGAGGATTTCAGTTTCTGAAGGGGTCACAATTAGATCCAGTGGGATTCTGAGTATAAAGCAGGAAAACTAATTGCCATTTCTTAGTTGGAGGGCAAGTAACTTAACTTCTCTGAGCCTCAGAATACTCATCTGTAAAATGGGGATGACTCCTAAATTGATTGTTAGGCTATTAGAAGATGAAAAGCACCTATCAAAATTTCTGGCACACAGGAGGTCATTGTACGTTATTGCCCTATTACTTTCTTTTTCTTTTTCACTCTGCTTTGGGAACGTTATCCTAAGCCAATTCATGTAAAGCTGCAAACATCTGCCTGGGACCCTGCAACTGTTACCTTTTCTATGAGCAGACTGCAGAGCTTGACTTCAGCAGTCCTCTGAAGATAATAGAAAAGGTCAATCACTGCACCAGCAGTCAGAAAGCAAGATGTTAGCTTTATCTTGGCTCTTCCCTCAACTTGCAACATGACCCTAAGCAAGCATCCTGTTTTCCTGGGTCTTAATTTCCAGCCCTGCCAAATGGGCACAAATCAAATGGGACTAGTCTTGGCCAGAGCTCTAATGAAAAGCCCAGGAGAATGGGTTTATAAAGAAGGCTGACACACAGCCCAGGTATAATGAGCCAGCCTGTCACTGTCCCTGGGAGCCTTCTCCCTCTGGTCAGGGAGGATGCTGGCACCCCCAAACTGCCGCACTGAGCTTCAGCTAATTGGAGGCTTGATGACAAATGACACCAGGTTTCTGGGAAGCAAAATGATCTCTCTAGCCCCAGAGTTCTGCAGTGAGGGGGAGGGACACTGGGAAACTTTCCCAGAATAATGTACCCAAGGTTCCTAGGGGCAACACATAAAACATTAATGGAACTCGAGCCACCACCAGAACTGTCAGAGAGTGAAGGGAAACAAGCAGACTAGGAGTGGAGAGTGCTGCTAGCATGGCCTGCCAGCTGGCATGACACACTGGAAGTGAGATGCATCCAGCCAGAAGGCCAGCATGACAGCCGCCAAGGACCACAGCAGCACCCAGTGCACCAGCAACTTCAGAAGATTCCCAGGAATTAAGGGAAGGGCCATTTGTTTCCTACCAGAGAGGTAAAGAGGTGCGTCTTGAAGAAAAGGAGATGAAGCAAAAATATGAGGGAAGGGCCCCAGTGGATCTGTGACTAAAAATAGGTACCCACAGGGGAGACAAACAAATGCCTCCAGTGGAGGAGGCAGGCTTGTGAAGGGGCAGGGTGGATGGGCCTGTGAAACGTCACCCAAAAGGAGGTGGGAGAGATCCCAGGAGGAAGAAGAGGGAGGATTCAAGGAAATTAGGTTGCTCAACTTCACATTAAAGGATTAGGGAGGAGTGGCTACCACTTCTGCACGCAGGGAGGAACTTCACAGATCTTCATGCTGATGCTGTCTAACTTAATATTTGCAAATCACTTCCATGTAGATGAAACATGCCAAACACATGGAATTTCACACTTCCAAACTGAGCTGGCTGTGTTTTCCCATGCAAGTGAAGAGAGGCAGGAGATGGGGGTAAGGAGGTAAGACTGATTAGATGTGACAAGAAATGCTTCTCACTCCGCCCCAACACCTGGTCCAGCCTGGCCCATCAAAGGCTCCAGCTGGCCCCAGCCTGCTGGCTGCATGAGCCTCCTTTTCAGCAGCTGCTGGTCACAGTGCCCAGGGCCAAGCCTAACTAGGGATGAGGATGTGGTTCCAGTAAAAGCCATTTTCTCCCCCAAGATGGAAGCCACATCATTATAGCAACTCCCTTGGCTGCCTTTATAGATTTAATTTATACCAAATTTGCTTACACACCCTTAAAAGTTAACCACTCTCAAAAAGCAGACACTCCCAAGTCTGTCACTTATTTGTATTCTGTACCCTCCATCAGATTGGTAGCACCCAGGGGCATCTCCCTCCCCATGAGGAGCTTTGTGAGAGTGGAGATCACAACTGTTAACCTATACAGACACCAGCAGACCCTAAACTTACAAGTGTTTTTTGATAAAGAAAGCCTTTTAAATCCCTGTTTTTCCAAAGGATTTTTCCTTAGGAAGGAAAAAAAATTTTTAAACAGTAATGTTTTCTTTGTTTTCAAAAGGAAAACACACACAAGACTCCAGTTCTCCAGGGGAAGTGCCAAGACACTGGAGTGACCAGGAGCTCAGCCAGAGGCAGTTAAGGAAAGCCATTGTTCTTCCTGCTGGGAAGGGATGGCCTGTACCATGTAGTGTCTCCACCGCCCTCTGAGCTCCAGTTCACCTGGGACTTCTCAAACCTCAGAATCCTGCATTAGTTGGGATTATGTTTGGCTGAGATTCACAGAAAGCTCTATCAAAGTGGCTTAAGTAAGTAAGTGCTTATTTGTCTTAAGCAACAAGAAGTCTGGAGCTGGCATTCCAGAGCTGCCTCAGTGGTGGCTGTCTTCTTAATTTAACATCTTTCCATGTGGCCTTTGTCCCTTGGTCACAAGATGACTGCAGCACCTCCTGACATCATATCCCCATTCCAAGAAGGAAGAAGGGTAAAAAGCAAACAGCGTTTTCTTTGGATGCCTTTATCTCAATTTAGGAAGAGATGACTCCCCCACTGACTTGCACCTATATATCAATAGTCAGAATTGTGTCACATAGTCTTGCTTGCATATTGACAAGGGAAGCTGGAAAGTTAAGTATTTTACTGTTCACTCTTTACTAAAAAGTAAGTAAAAAAATATGTTTGGAAGAGATACAAAGCACACCAATGGGTGGTATCTGTGCCAGACACACAGATTCACAAATCAAAAGTACCCTGTACCCTCTCAAGAGGGATGGTGTGGGATGGCTCTTGACCATTTTTCTCTCAACATGAAGTGCTATGAAAAAATATATCCCAGACTCTGAGAGCCTCTTAGGCTCCCAGATATATCTCCTCTCTTTGACATGCTGAGTCACGTTTTCATGCATTTTCTCATGTATTCCTAACCATGATTCTCTAAGGAATTTGCTACAAACTGAATGCTCGAGTCCCCTAAAATTCATATATTGAAATTCTAACCCCCAATGTGATGGTATTCAATGGTAGGGTCTTTGGGAAGAAATTAGGTCATAAGAGCAAAGCTCTAATGAATGAGATTAATGTCCTCATAAAAGAGATCCCAGAGAGCTTGTTTGCCCTTTCTGCCATGTTACACAGAAGATGTCATTCACTAATCTATAGCCATCTTGACCTTGGACTTCCTGGCCTAAAGAACTGTGAGAAATAAAATATTTGTTGTTCATAAGCCACCTCATCTATGGCATTTTGTTACAGTAGCCCAACTGAACTAGGACAGCAGCAGGAATAACCTATCACAATGCTACAGATAGCAAGGGAGAGGCTCAGAGAGAAGTTACTTAACTAACAAGGGTTCCACTGGCAGTAGGATCAGGCTCTAAACCCAGGTTTCTAGTCTTGACCCAGTGCTTTTTTCATTGCATCACTGGTGGTTCTTATCACACTGCAAACCTGACTGTGGCTGCTATTCTTGTTTATTATACTTGTTTCTTACTTCAAAGTTTAGACACATGTAGAGGGGAGCATCAGTAATGGCGTATCTAGTACCTACCATTAAAGGGTGAAAAACCCTAGGAACCTCTTACTCTTGCCCACAGAATACTCACCTTGGTAGTATGCTTTCCCAAAGCTCATCCATAAGAGATACTAAAAAAAACAAATCCAAGAATAGAAAATGTCTTCTGGATTCATCTCTTCCACCCACTCTCTCTCTCTACACTTCAGATGACCAAGACAGAACTTGGCGTTCTCTGGAGTGTCTACAGCTACCCCAGTGATGTGTGTGTCTGTGCAGGGCTCTCATTGTTCCGGCTAGCCATGTAGTCCTCCAAGGGAGTACTTACATCATTGCATGGCAACTGCCAGGCCACTGTTCTGACTTCTGCACAAGACCCTCTCCTCCCTAACAAAAAAATTATTGTGTCTAATTCAGTATTGTTTTCCTAGCATTTGGCTTGATGCCTGGCACATAGTGAACTCTTAAAAATTATTTGAATAAATGAATGGAAAATATCAATCCTTCTTATTACAGTGTTATACATTTTTTGCACTCTCTAGAGTAAGAAAAGAAAACAGCTAGTCACTCCTATGAGTGCCTAATTAGGATTCCATAGATCCCAGCAAGGGTAGACTTTGGGTCAGTTAGCATGAATTGAGAAACTACTGAGGATCAAGAGTCCAGGGAGCCAGAAGTCTAGGGCATTTGGGATCTTTCTGCATTTCTAGGGTGGTGTGGGGTAAGTGAGAAGGTGAGGGAAATGGGTTCTGGACCTTTGGCAGGCAAGGTTCTTGGTACAAAAGAAGCAGAGGGGAGGGTAATCGGTGGGACCACACCTAGGGTGCATCTTAGAAGGGTACATGTGAAATTTACTAAGTATAGAATATAAATGTCTTAACACAATAACTGAGAAAATACCATGAAGGCTATATTAACCAATTTGATGAAAATTTTCAAATTGTATATAAAACCAGCACATTGTACCCCATGATTGCATTAATGTTCACAGCTATGATTTCATAAAAAAGAAGAAGAAGAAGAAGAAGAAGCAGCGGAAAGGGAAATGGGAAGAAGCCTTGCCTCCGAGCAGCAAGAGCAAATGCCAGGCAAGCACTGCAGTCCTGACACTCTACCCTAGACCCCCTCTCTGGAAAACAATGTAGCAATGATACAGGCAGCCTGGCCTCAACTTCAAAGTCTTCCTTTCTCTGGCAGATCAGGCCTTTCCTTGGATTCCTTAGCTTTGCCTCATGCCTTACCTTGACCCTTGCACCTGTCCCAGCCTTGCCCCTATCTCCTAGCACCAACCCATCACACAATCCTGACCTCTGGCTTCCTGGAATTTCCTCCTCTAGCTGAGGCCCCTGTATATTCCCAGGCCCTGGCTTGGATCCTTTAGTCCTACCCATAGCCACTGTTGATGAAGGAAGAGGATACAGGAGCCAAAGGAGTATACAGAGCAGCAGTTCCTCACCTCCCTGGAGTCTATGTCCTCTTTGAGAATTGGATTAAGGTGTACATGCATCCACAAAATTTCCATGCAATTATAGAGCTGGATATACCTCCAGAGAAGCCCTTTCATGGATCAAGAGTAAAAACTACTGACCCAGAGATGTCATGTACTTTTGTTTTAGGGCTATTAGAGAAGTCCCCCATAACTTAGCCAGGCAACCAGCTTATCCTCCCCATAAGGAAGCAGTTGGAACAGTGAAAACACAAATTATCTCCATGATCCCTCCCACCTCAGAAACCTTTAATAAAAAGATACTGAGCACTTGCTGCGTGGCAAGTTGTGGGAAACCAAAGGACTTGATGCACATTTTCTGAAAATCAAATTTTCACAATAAACTTGGTAAATTGCTATTATCCCCATTTCAGATGAATAAGTCAGATTTAAAGAAGTTAAGGAACTTGACTATGTTTGCATAAATAGAAAGTTATAGAGCATGGAATCAAACCTAGGTTTGTGCAAGGTCTATGCCTACTCTTCTTAGCACCATACTCCAGAGACTTCTCAAGGTTAGGTGAGCTCTAGGAGTAAGCAAGTAAAAGTTCCCCTTGCCATCCAAAGTCTACCTTTCTCCCCCCATGCAACATGAAACATTTAATTCCACAATCAGAAACCTAGCCAAAAAGAGACACAATACCTCACTGTTATGTGTCTGTTTTTCAGGTGTGTATAGATGTGGTATTGTTTTTTAAAAAATCCTGAGGTACCTGTACAGCTGAATCAGAGTATAGGGAATGAATGCATGGAACTGCTATCCAAGTCACTTAAGGGTGAACCAAAAGAGAGCTGCAGGTAGCACTGTAGTGGGAAACATCGGTGAGCACTAAAGGTGGGGGCAGAGAGAAAACAACACGAAAGAGAACATGTCTGAAGATGTAATGAGAAAAATTAGCTGGGAGATATACAGAACATTCCTAGATAAACTGCATAGCATGGTAAGAAGGCTCTTGGTAAGTTCCTTCCTATGCATAGCAGTGCAGGGGCTGGGCTCAGGAGAAAGGATAAGCCCCTGCCTGGGGGTTCCTTGCAGAAGGGCTGGAGCAAGGGGTTGGCCTTTGGAAATGCCCTTAGAATGGTCTATATTCACAAGACAGCCATGAGAAATGCTGAGGCTGGGCTGGAGGGTGAGCCATGCAGAGAACATGTGGAAAGTGTGCCATAGGTGGAAGGGTCAACCATGAGGTATGGTTTGGCCGAGTATGGAATCCAGGAGATGAGACTGAGTGAAAGCAATTTAGGATGCACTACAAAGAAGAAGAAGACCTCATTCTGGATGTTTGTTTACAACCAGCAAACAGATTGCTGGGATTGCTTTCAGAGACCAGCGGCAAGGGCTCGAGTACCAAGAGGGTGGCTTGAATAACATACTTGGAAGAGGTGGGCCTCTTTCCCCAGTATTGTGGATGTTCAGAACACCAAATAAAAAATGATAACATAGACTACAGAGAAAAAGCTTAACATGTTATAAATGTGCAGGATACTATGTTCTTCAAAGACAGTATAATTATATAAGGCAAGTCTGATCAGGGAAATCATCATGGATACATGCAAAGAGTAAACTATAAGGGTTTTCCATCTTCTTAAATTAAAAAAATATCCTAAATGTACAACACTAAGAGCGTAATTAAATAAATAATGTTAGCATAGTGTAACTGTTAGGTATGGATCTGAAATCAGAATACGTAGTTTATTTACTTACTTATTTTTTTGAGACAGTATCACTTTGTCGCGCTTGGTAGAGTGCTATGGCATCATAGCTCACAGCAACCTTAAACTTCTGGGCTCAAGTGATTCTCTTGTCTCAGCCTCCCCAGTATCAGGGACTACAGGCACCTATCACAATGCTGGCTATTTTTCTAGAGACAGAGTCTTGCTCAGTCTGGTCTTGAACACCTGAGATCAAGCAATCTGCCATCCCAGCCTCCCAGAGCTACCGTGCCCAGCCTCAGAAAACGTAGTTTAAAGCCCACCTCTACCACTCAATGATTTTGTGTGACCTTTAGAAAATTACTTAAATTCCTTGAGCTTCCATTTCCTTATCTGTAGATGGGCATAATGATAGCACCTGTCTCCCAGTATCATTAGTTAGTTAAGGGCTTAATATATTCCTAGATAACTGGAAAGCAAGAAATTACTCAATATACACGAGTAGTATTATTTTCATTGAGATGCATCCATAAGATAGAATACTACTGAGCCATTAAAAATAATTTATGAAATGTAATAATAATTGAAAGATATTTATGAACAATGTATTTAGATTTTAAAAGGATTATAAAGTATGTATGCTTCACTTCTGTTATATGCATTTACATTAATATATATTTATGTATATTTTATATGTGTATTACTTAGATGATTAAGAAACTGAGATGAAGATCTGGAAATAACTAGAGAAGTAGAATAATAAATTACTTTTGCCCTCAGAAATGAAGAAAAGAAAGACCAACTTCAGTGTGGCTGAAAAAAAGCTCTAAGAAGAATGTGCTCCAGAGGAATTTCTTTGATGTGAGCTTATAAAAAATCCCTGCCACCCCCTTCTCCACCTGTCCTTTTCTCTCATCTTCTGTCAGAGAAGAAGGATCTGAGTCTCTCCAATCTAGGAAACAGCAGCAATCTCTATTACTTTCAGTATTGTCAGTAGTAATAGCAGTAACATCTCTCATGGGAAGAACAACTGATTTTTTTCAGAGTCCTCATCTACCCACCTGGTCTTTAAAACAACCTATACCTGAGCAATGAACCAGAGAAGGACCCCCACCTGCACATTTCCTCAGTCTGAGATGGACAACCTCAGGGGCTAGGAATTAAATGGTAGATCAGGGTGCTTGTTTTGGCTGTGCTAATTGGGAGGGGACCACATAGACTATGTAGACATCACTTAGGGGCAATTCCAGAGGTTCTCAGTTAAGATGAATGGATTCACAGAAAACACCCTAAACCTTTTCCCATTTATTGCCCTTATTCAGAGCGAACAGTCAGGGAAATAGTTCCAAGCTTTGAGGACAAAATTGGAGATGAAAGGTTCCTGGTTCCCTCCCTTTCCCTCTATGAAGCTCTTCCTAGTCCCAAGGCAAAAGAACACTTTTGACAAAAACCAAAAACAAAATTACAGAAGTGTACTAGAGTGCAGGTAAGTTTGATGCAAGGGTCTGAAATTAGATTTCTGGCAGGTAGACCAGCTTGTACAGGCTTCAGTAGTTGTCCTTTTAAGTGGAGGCATAGACAAAACACTTCACTTCCACTGCTGAACTTGGCTCCTCACCATCACCCAAACAAATGGAGTCAAGAGGTAGATGAGAGTAGAGGCAAAATCCAGCTCTTGCAGAGACAATTCTACACCCAAGAATAATGCCCCCCTGAATCAGGGGCACTGATTCAGTGAGGCTGGGTATTTTAAGACCTTCCCCTCTGAGGGCACACTGGACAAGATGGGTGACATGTGGCCCTTGGGGTAGGGGAGGAAAAGATTTCTTCTGTCTTTCTACCCTCATTACACAGGGGACCTTAATGAGGAGGTGCCATACATATTGATGTGCTTATGACAGCCCTAGAAAGCCAGGGTCAGATTATCCTAAGTAACTCACAAACAGGAAACCCAAAACCGTATGTTCTCACTTACAAGTGGGAGATAAATGATAGGCACAAATGGTCATTCAAAGCGAAATAAAGGACACTGGAGATTCAGAAGGGGGAGAATGGAAGGAGTAAAGGATAAAAAATTACTGTGTACGATGTATACTTTTTAGATGACAGGTAGACCAAAAACCCAGACTTCACCACTATACAATATATCCATGTAACAAAAAGGCACATATAATTCCTAAATCTATTAAAATTAAAAAAATAAAATCAAGTCCAGGTACCCACTATCCCTCTCCATCACTGACGAAGTATTTCTACATGCTCCATCCTTTGATTCTGCTAACACAGACACTCGGCAGCCTATCATTTTAAAGCAGGCAGCATCCCAAGAGGCAGGTTGCATAGAAGGTCTCGAGTAAGTTAAGTTCATCTGTGGGAGGAAGAATGAGGCCCTGTGAGTTCCTGTAAGCCCTCACCAGCTCAGCTAACCTCCAGGAGGGAAAACATGGATGTGGAGCTACAGTAAAAGTGCCTTCACATCTTTGGAGAGATGTGTGTGGTTTATCCCTAAGTCTTAACCTCTTTATTCTTTCCCCAGAAGCTCTGCTAGAATTAATATACCAACTTTGCAAACAGATTCCAAAAGCATTTGAGGTCACAGACATTTGTACCAATCTGCAATATTCACAACAACTACATACACATTTGTCACTTCCCCCACCTTCTCTTCCTAAAATTCAGATCTACAAGCTCAGGGTCCTAAATGCGTGTCTTTAGCAAACATACTTCATTTATTCTCAGCATGTTACCCTCTTCCCATGAAGCAGCAGATAACAGCCTACCCAGAAAAGGGACAGGGCCAGGCTGAAATCTGAGATACCACACTGACCCTCTGGCTTTGGCCAGATCTAGCACAGGACCCTCACCGGCAGAGGGCTCAATGCCCCTGGATTCCGCTGCACCAGGAGATGCACTTCAAATTCAGCTCATAACTAACTTTCTCTGCTCTAGCAGGGAAAGCCATTTGTATGTTCAGTAACATGGAGATGGAGTGTTAAGTACAGATAATAAGTGTTTACATGAAAATTACTCACTTCCATCATCACCTGAGGGGACTTTTTAATCCTGATGGGAAAAAATAAGATTGTAACCCTCTTGAATATTGCATCTTAATCCATGAAGTACTTATCACCACCAACAAGAAACTGAAGCCTAGGGAGGCCTTGGTTATCATTACATAGCTAGTACAGAGGATAGAGCCGGGACTAAGACCCACATCTGCTTTAGCCCAATTACCCCTGGTTCATACCCTTCCCTCTGCTCCAAACCTACCAAAATCCTGCCCATGGTTCAACACTCACTATTCAGAGCACATCACAGGAAGAGACTTTTGGAGACCAGTCAAGCTTGTGCTGCTCTCTCCCTCTTCTGCTCTTTTATTATATCCTGAATCTATTACTCTCTAATTGCCTCATCTGTGTCCTCTTGGCTTCCCAAACAGCTCCAGCTCCCAAACCAGTTCTTCTCTTACTTCTCCCACTATACTATGGCCACTACAAGCACTCAGTGAATGCCTGGTGAGCAACTAGTTTGAGAGATTCAGACACAAAACATAGCTGATACATTCTGGAGTACCGAATTTCATGTCAGAATCCTCCCTAATTCTGTCTTTTTGATCTCTTTCACAAGTTAAAAGTAATGCTTATGAAGAGCACTTAAAAATGAGAAAATTCTTATGATAAAATGTCAAGCTAAAATATAGTATGCAAAAATAGACATACTTTGTGAGTTCAACTATGTAAAAATCACATATAATATTACAGAAACTATATTAAAGAAAAAAGGAAAATAGAGACTGGAAATAACTATATCAGAAGATAAAGGGGGGTTATCACTGGTGGGTTGGACTATGAAACATTATCATTCTTTTTATTTAGTTTTCTATTTTTCTTTTGGAAGTGCCAGAAGTTCCACTTCAAGAAATTCCAGAATGAACATTAAATTGGATTCTATTTGTAGAAAGGAACTAGTGGGAGTGAGCTTAGGAATGCAGAGGTGTAAGTGGTTAATTAAATAAGGAGAAAATATTAAAAGTGTATACTCAGGATCCAACCAGAAAAACAAAAATCATTCTAGGAATTAAAAATATAGAGAATTAAATGCAGAAAACTGGTTAACCAGGTGACAGAAGAGCTAAGAAGCCAAATATGAAAGACGGAAACCTAAGAAATGACCAGGTGCCAAGTACACACCATGGAAGTCAGAATCAGGAGGGCTCAGCCTCATTTTTTACCCAGAATATGTGGGAGTCAGAGAGGCCCAGGAGAGAGATACTCTGGCCCTCACTTTCTTTCCACTCTTCAATCTCCCATCAGTGCCTTTCCCTGGCCAAACTCAGCAATGAGCTACCTGTCATAGAGTCTACAGAGTTGGCACCATGCAAGACAGGGCAGGCAGGAGAAGTTGGAAGGTTGAATCTGAAGACAAACAGGCCCAGAATGAGCATGAAGAAGGTAAACATTACTTCAAGTATCAAGTAGATTCTAGGTCAGGTCAATAAAGAAATATACATGTTGACCATTTTCTGGACAATATAAGAATATAATTAATTGAAGGCAAACACAATTAATAGTCTAATAGTCCAACTCTTGATGTCAGCATGTTAGTTTTCTAGGGCGGCCATAACAAAGTAACACAGATCAGGTGGCTTAAACAACAGGAATGTATTTTCAAACAGTTCAGAAGGCTAAAAGTTCAAGACCGAGGTGTCAGCAGGTTTGATTTCTCTGCTTTTCTTGGCTTGCAGATGGCCATCATCTTGCTGTGTCCTTACATCTTTCCTCTGTGCATACACACCCCTGGTATCTCCCTGTATATA
This sequence comes from Galagoides demidoff, assembly GCA_963574575.1. Lineage (NCBI taxonomy): Eukaryota > Metazoa > Chordata > Mammalia > Primates > Galagidae > Galagoides > Galagoides demidoff. The sequence goes on from CAUYQV010125819.1 coordinate 14,034, forward strand.
CAACTTCTTCTTATGAGGGCCCAGTCATATTGGATTAGGGCCCATCCCAAAGAGTGTGTGTATGTGTGTGTGTGTGTGTGTGTGTCCTTTTAATTTAATCACCTCTTTAAAGACCTAATCTCCAAATACAGTTACATTTTAAGGCACCTGGGGTTAGGGTTTCAACACATGAATTTTCAGGAGGACACAGTTCAGCCCATAATAGCAGGTGTTTCCAAAACTGTCCTGATGACAAACATCCCCTGGGGTCACTTGTTAACCACACAGTATCCCAGCCCCCCACCTGGAGATATGGTTTAATCCACTGAAACCTGGTGTTAAAGGCTAAAGATGGCCACAGATTGCTTGTTAGTCCTCTCATTAAGAGTCTAGGGTGGCACCTATGGCTCAAAGGAGTAGGGCACTGGCCCCACATACCAGAGGTGGGGGGTTCAAACCCAGCCCCAGCCCAAAACTGCAAAAAAAAAAAAAAAAGAGAGAGACAGAGTCTAATTCCCATTCCCTTGAATCTAGGCTGGCCTTGGTGAGTTGACTGACCAACTAAATACAGTAGAAAGGCGATTCCGGGACTTCTGAAGCCTGCAGCCTCAGCCAAGGGGCCTTGAGCACTCACGTGAGGGAAAGCCAACCACCATGTAGGAATTCTGACTACCATGAGACCATCCTGCCTTGAGGAAGCTGAAGTTAGTTATACAGAGAGAACATATGAAGAGAGAAAAATGGATAGTCAGACTAGTTCCAACCCAGGCATCACACATAATATGAAAAAACATCTTAGATGTCCTAGTCTTGGTATACACAGTGAGGGGAAAGAAGTCATGTTTGATTTCTGCAATTACCAGAGGTACTCAAACGTAATTTGTATTCTTCTTTCATTATTGTTATATATTGAGTATTATAATTTTAATAGTTTTTTTTCCTTTCTTAGTACGTGTATACATTTTTTGGCATCCTCACACACACTATATATACACACATATATCCATATATATGTGCATATGTATAAACACGTATACATGTGTGTACGTATGTATGTATGTATATGTATATATGTACATACATATGTATGTATGTAGATAATAAAAATTTTTTCCTAAGCCCTAAGACTTTCCGGTGTGGTAAGAGTACCTTTTGTAGGCTCGGCACCTGTGGCTCAAGTGGCTAAGGAGCCAGCCACATACACCTAAGGTGGCGGGTTTGAATCCAGCCCAGGCCCGCCAAATAACAATGATGGCTGCAACCAAAAAAATAGCCAGGCATTGTGGCAGGCACCTGTGGTTTCAGCTACTTGGGAGGCGGAGGCAGGAGACTCGCTTGAGCCCAGGAGTTGGAGGTTGCTGTGAGCTGTGATGCCACAGCACTCTACCCAGGGGGACAGCTTGAGGCTCTGTCTCAAAAAA
>CAUYQV010125820.1:0-15566 GCA_963574575.1 Galagoides demidoff
AAATGTTTTGATACAATGACTAAGCAAATGACATGAAATTTATGTTAACCAGCTTGATGAAAGTATTTCAAATTGTATATGAAAACAGTACAATGTACCCCATGTTTGCATTAATGTATACAGCTATCAATTAATAATAAAAAAGAACAGAAACCCTGATAAGAATTATAGAAAACTCATAAAGTTTTAAAAAAATTATATTACTAAGAGAAGTACCATGAGTTTAAACTACAATACATAGAAAAAGTGCATAAAACTTATTTGAACATAAAGAAGACTAAGAAAGCTATATGTCTAAAACATCAAGCTGTTTCCTAAAAAAAAAAAAAAAAGGAGGATATTTTGGAGAACATAGCCTAGATTCCAGAAGACAAGCCAAAAACTGAGAATACCATCTCAGGTAGCAGACCTGGGCCTTAATTATGAAATAGTCCATGCTCCCCAGAGCAAGGGCTACTGTGGACATATGCCCAACAGGATTTTAGAATTGCTATGGACTTTCCATTTCTTTCTTTTTATATAGGAGTGTCTATTGCAGAATTTCTATCACTGTCTCATTTATTTAATGTTAGGTGTGTGGAAAAGGTGACTTCCTCTCCAGATTGAGAAGATATGCACTTAAGAAGCCTCATCTACATCTGCACTTGATACAGATCATGAAATGCTAGATATGAACCTGATGACATAATTGGATAAGATTTTGGTGACAGTAGAAGGAAATTTTATATAATTTTCAAATGAAAGAAACATGAATTGCTATGTCCATAGGAATGAGTATCATAGCAAACCTCTAAAGATGGCCACTATCAATTCTTCCTCTGCCATATAGACATGCTATTCTACATACTAAGTGATAGAATTTTGGTATAGACTTGAGACTTTGTGTGAAAAACAGAAATAGGCAAAAATTATGTTCTAGATTCTATGAGTCCATATCTTAAGAGAATTTGAAGGTTCCACTTCTTCCCTCTTAGAAGCTAGGTACCATATAGTGAACCAACTACTCAGAGACCATCATCTATGAGAAGGCCATGGTTAGCAACTTGAAGAGGCCCCATATAATGAGATAAAGATCAGTTCTCAACTCTTCTGGAGCACTGTACTAGTGAAAACACTGACATTTTGAGCACCAAACATGTGAGTAAAGAAACCATCTTGGATATCTGAGGCTCAAGCAGATATCACATAGAACAGATATTGCATGGAACTATTCAGCTGAGCCCAGCCTAGATAGCAGAATAAGAGAAAAAGTAAATAATTAATCCTTGAAACTCTTGTCTGGGGCACCCTGTTGCAGTAATTTTATATATAAAATAAAATATATATATATTTTATAAAATATGTATATATATATGTATATATGTGTGTGTGTGTGTGTGTGTGTGTGGAGAGAGAGAGAGAGAGAGATTGATATTATATATATATATATATACACATATATATATATATATATTTCTTGTATTTCTTTTTTATTTTTACCATGCCCACTTGGTTCTTTTTTATAGATTCTATTCCTACTATGTTGTTCACCTTCTGGACTAGATCCTTTACTATAATTACCATAGTCATTTTGAAGTTTTTGTTAGATAGTTTCAATATTTTGACCATCTGAAGATATGTTTCTATTGACTCTTTTTGTCTTGTTACAAGACTTAAAAGTAAATATCTATTCCAAGAAAAAAGAAAAGTGCATACTTTTTCTATCAGGTCATTATTTTTTTTAAGGGGCTGTTTCTATCAATCTATACTAAAATAAGCATTGTTGTAGCTTTAGTTATATGGATTTAAATATTTTGAGGACAGAATTAGAACTTATCCTTTATCATACTCTGAGATCTGAACACCAGGGAGACTCTGAATATTCTTTAATTCTTTGCACTCCAGTCTAGACCTTCCAAAACCCTGAGAGACTTCTGTTCTATTGCCTGACCACATGGTTTTGAGTCATTGAAGAGTTGTCTCTTCCCTATAGCCCCACTAGAATTTTCTGTACCTCAAGTTATTTCTCTTCACCCTGGGGTGTTTTCTCCAGTCTTTGAGAAGATGCAGCAATGGATTCAGTAAAGGCTTGAGATCTCCAGGAGAGATTGTGCTCTACCATTGGTGATCACTCTTTCCTTAGCCTTCAGGGAGCATCATCAGTGCATTTGGTGAAGAGCTAGTGTACCCTCCAGAATTTCTATAAATTCTTTCTAGATGCCAGCCATCAATGAGACCTTGCCTTGCACTCGGGGAAGTTCTTATTCATCTAGTTACAGGATGCTCACAAGCTCTTCGTTAGCCTTCATCAGGCCACTATATTGGACTTGAAAAAGGTCCCTGCCTTTCACTTAGGGAAAATACTAGGCTCTCCAGGGAACTTCTCTTAGTTCTCTGGCTGTCCTCCTCCTTCTCATCCTTTTCCTGTGTATATAGTAAAGACCCAAGGTGGAGTCAGTGGGTGTGTTCTCTAACTAAGAATATCATCACACAAGCCCCCATATAATCATTAAAATCCATGGAAAGTTAGCTCTCTTTACCCCTGTTTATGATAAATTCCTTTATTTCTTACTGTAGTTCTGGTGATGAACACAGCCAAGTGCTTCCTTTTTCCTTGAATATAACTAATTTGGGTTTCTTTGCATCTTCAGCTCCCTGATGGGTTTTATAATTATGACTTTTATATCTTGCACAGTTTATTCTTATTGGTAACGTAAAAAATTAAAAAGGAAGCTGTTTAAGGAAGTGACTTTGTCAGGTGGCTGTTGTCTTAGTGAGTTTCAGTTCTCTTAGCCTCAATTTCTCCATCTGTAGACCAGCTGCCACCTACTATGCAAAAGGATATAACAATTAAATAGTAAACAGTAATAAAAATAGTTCAAATGGGGAAAACATTCAAATGCCTATTTTAATATGGACACATTCCACCTATCTGCTTTATACCCCTCTTTCTCTGTACACTTTATGATTTTCTTTCAGGAGTTCCTCAAAATTGTCATGTTCTCTCACCTTTGAACATGCTGTTTTCTTTGTCAGGAACACTTATTCCTTCTTCCCTACCTTTGCCTTGCTAACTTTTATATATAATTCTTCCATGAAATCTTCTCTGACCCCACCCCTCCAGTTAAGTGCTTCTCCATCATACCACTTATCATTCAGTACTGTATGTGTACATTTGTACTGGACTGTGAATTTTTTGAGAGCAGAACTATGCCTGCCTTGTGAGTTGCTGCATTACAGCACATAGTAGAATCTATACAGTGGCATATAAGCATTTTTTCATAAACGAACAAGTGACTCTAAATAGTATTATTTCTTCATTTAGAAAATGTTCTTTATGCACCTATTAGATTCATAGTATGACGCCAGATGCTCTTAGAATGACAATGCATATCCCTCCATAACCTACAGCTTCCATCTTCAAGGAACTTACATCTATCCAGAAAAAACAGAGAAACACATAAGAAAAGCTCAACAGCACTTCAGACACTCAATAAAAATAATATGTATAAAGAGAAAATAATTTTAATCAAGAGACATAGGATCAGCTATTTTAACAGTACCCATGTTGCTGATAGGACAAAGGACATAATATATGAGAATTTTATGCCTTTAGGTTTGGCAATTAGAAGGTTAACAGTGAACTTTGAGAGAGGAACTTCAGGATTTGGTGACAATAGAAGCCAAATTGTAGGATATTTGAAGTGAAACAGTGGGGAGAAAGCCAAGTCTATGGAGCCCAGTCCGTGGGTGGAGCCCATGTGGTCAAGCAGTTTGGCAAAAAGAAAACAGAAGACCTTTCTTTTGAAGGCATTAGATCAAGCTGCTTTACTGGCAGATGAGAAGGTTCCCACAGAGCGGAAGGGATTGAAAATGCCCAGGAAAAGCAGAATATCTAATAGGACATCATTCTGAAAGAGGAGATAGGAATCAACCCTTCCCACTGGGGCTGAGAGTGAGTCTCAGGGAGGGAAACTCCTGCTCTTCCTCCTCTAAGACAGGAGAAACAAAAAGGCAGAGACTTCAAGGGAACAGGTAGTGAATTTAAAAACTGCTAGATGGTGTCCATAGTTTCAGAAAAGCACAAAGCAAGACCATTTTCTGAGAAGACCAGAGGACTGCTAGAGTGGGAAAATTAAGGAAGGAAAAGGGACAAATATGAGAACATGTCCTCTCTTGGAACCTGGTCTGTCAGATGACTTTGTATTCTGGGTAGATGTGTGAGGGGTCCCCGACATAAAACCTTCTACTGTGATGTGGCTGGTTCCTCCCAGGAAGGCTAATGAGAAACACTTACAATGAAGGTGAAGACATGTTCAAGTGCATTCTATGGAAGGAAGGAAAAATTAACCCCAGGGGAATGTTGAGTCAGATCTCAGGGTAGGTAAGAGAAATTCTGAGTACCTAATAAAAAAAGGCCAGCTGAGTAGTGAAGACTGGGACCGGAGCTGAGGGCAAATGCAGAAATGGAGTTAGGTTTCAGGTCTAGCCTACAGTACTTCAGTGGTCACTATGCAACATCCAAGACTCTTTGGTTATATTCTTGTCAAGCTGTCCACAGTTGCAGCCAATTTGTTGATCTTTGGCATCAACATGCAAGCAAGTGGCATTTGAGAAGTGTGTCAGAGCCACAAGGCTCAAAGTCAATGTCAGGACACTAACGCAAGAGAATCTTCCAACCTTAGAAAGGTATTACCACAGCAGTACTGGCACAAAGGGGACCAGTCAAAGTCTTATAGCAGGGGCAAGATTCAGCATAAAGTCTAGTCCTTGAGGAAAAAGTAGAATAGGCTAATTATTAGAATTGGAGACAGGAAGGTTATTGTAACTTAAGAACATGACAAATTTTGGACTTCTGTTTAGTTAGTCACAGAGGCCATAATACATCAATTGTTCCTGCCACCATCAGCATGAATTCCAGAAATTCCACAAGAACTGAACCAGCAGTAACAAGACTAGGCACAGGGCATGATCTAGATGGATTTTTTGATGAGGAATTCCAGGTCAGTTGATTGGCCAGAGTGAAGCCACAACAGCACATAGAAGTGAAGAATATTGGCAAAAAGTAGGTTGATACCAAGGCATTCCTGAAAAGAGAGGCATAGGCTATGGCAGTAAATGGTAGGAAAATTAGCAAATTTTAATAACCAAAAGAATGAGAGGGAATGAAAAGGGAGGCAAATGTGTTAATGTAGTGAAAGATCCAAAACACAGGAGAAAGTTTATAAATATTCCCTGGGAGGAGAAAGCCAGGAGAAGTATCCTTACCTAGAGCCAAGACAGCATGCTGTAGGTAGGATGGGATCATTGTGATCATCCAAAACTTTCTTTGCCCCAAATTTTAGGGCCTTTGCCCAGGCTGGGAAGCTGGGAAGGTCTCAAGAAAGGAGCATGGTGCAGAAATGAAAAGAACACAAAGGTTTCAGCACAAGGAAGATCATGAGGTATGTTAGAGACTTTCTTATCTCAAGATATTGGGAGTGGGAAATTACACAGATTGATGAGGGTTATCTAGAAGCAACAATTGAAATGGGCAGTGCATAATTATAATTTTCTTGCAGTCAGCCATCCATCCACTTTCCCTGTGAGGATATATCCTTTCACCCACATGTATAGTAGTCTTGGATATAAATATAGGTGAGGGAAAACACAGAAGCGGAGACAGGTATCAGATCTAATCTGAAGCAGTCTAGCAGTCATTGCACAACAGCCAAGATTAATGGAAGAAGGCATCCCAATGTCGGTCTTCCATCCCTATCTTCCATTACAGAAGCTAAAGGGAGCCAAATCCTGGCTCCTCCATACTTCTCCATGCTAGAAAATGGATATTGGACCATGAGCTAAGCCAATCAGATAACAGGGCTCTGAATACTGAACATAAGATAAGGAGGTGGGAATTGGTGGAGACTAAGTGGGGATGATAGGACCCTGGTTCTTTCTCATTTTCTTAGCCTGGTCCTGATGTTTTCATTAATTTTCAGAGCCCTTCATATCTTTCCAATATATTTCTTTTCTGCTTAAAACTGTCAGAGACAGTTTCTACTGTTTGCTATCAAAATGTCTGACTGACATACTTGGTATGACAGTCAAAGAGTAAGGACAAACTTAGGTTGTCAGCAAGGGTGAATTGATGCAACCGACCTTGAAATAGAGATCACACTAAAAGTCAGAAACACACAGAAAGATGTTATTGGTAGGGGTGGAAATGGGCAGTCAAAAGGTAAAAAAAAGAAAGAAAGAAAGTGGTGGGCCTTGATATTTGATTGTATTAGAGAGAGGGAAACCACATATAAATTGGTAGTGGTTTTGGAAAGGAAAAGGATCTGCTAGCCACACAGAAGAAAAGAGATCATTACACAGACAATCACCATTAAACATGATAAATGGAATAGTTAAAAATATAAGCTTTTCAGTAAAATTATCTACATTCAAATCCCAACCCTTATACATTATATAAATTCTCTGTGCCTAAGTTCCCTTATTTGTAGAAAGAAGTAATAATTTATATATTGAAAAAAATTAAAATATTTCAGGAAGACTAATACATACTAAAAAATAATTCTTTTTATATTAAGTGTAAAATGTTATGTGGAAATATAAAGCCATCCACCTACCTTCATCTTAGAATAAGGGCAGAAGTTATTGGAAGAAAGTGATATTTAAACTGAAACCTAAAAGATGGGTAATAACAATAACAATAGTAATAATTAGTCACATTCATTGAGCTCTTTTCATGTGCCAGGAATATTATCTTCTTTATTCCTAACAAAAAGCCCTATGAGATAGGCACCAATATTATTCCATTTTATTTTATAGATTAAAAAAAAAAAACTGATGTTCAGAAAAGTACCTGAACCAAAATCACCCTGCTAACTAGGCAGTGAAGAAAAAGAGAGTGGGAGAAAGGCAGATCTATAAAGCATATTTCAGACCACTAAAAATAAATTTCTTTTTTTTTTTTTTGAGACGGAGCCTCAAGCTATCCCCCTGGGTAGAGTGCCATGGCATCACAGCTCATAGCAACCTCCAACTCCTGGGCTCAAGTGAGTCTCCTGACTCTGCCTCCCAAGTAGCTGAGACCACAGGCGCCCGCCACAACACCCGGCCATTTTTTGGTTGCAGCCATCATTGTTGTTTGGCGGGCCCGGGCTGGGGATTCGAACCCGCCACCTTAGGTGTACGTGGCTGGCGCCTTAGCTGATTGAGCCACAGGCGCCTAGCCTAAAAATAAATTTCTGATGTGGAGTCATATGAACCCCTCATTGTCCTAATCCAGCCTTTTTGGAGGCTACTTTTTTGTCTATATACATTCTTAGTTTTACAACCTAAGATTTTCAAAGAACACAATTCCTTAGATGAAATTTTAGTTTTCACTCCACTTTTCGAGAGCTTATATTTTTCATAATCAAAGAGTAACATCAATAAGTATTGATCATGATAACATTAATGTATTTTCGCAATTAGATTCATATCAGAGCCCTTCTCAAAACTGGCTTTCAGAGAATCTGCTCACTTTACCACTGCCTCTAATGGGAATGAGGGAAAAAACATACTACATGCCCTCCCTGCTGTTCAAAGAGAGGCCACATTTGTCCTGCACACTAATCAAAGAAATGTGCTACCGTCTTGCCCAATTTGAGCCCTGACTTCATTACTAAAATGTGATGTCTGCTGAGGTGAGTGACTGGGGCAGCTGTTCAACATATGCCTAGCAACACTGAATAGCCCCGTTAGTCCAGCAAGTGAGGGATGCTCCATCCCTTTGAAGCTGAAGGGGAAATTCTAAGTAAGCATAAAGTAATTACCCACTTGGAACATGTCCAAGCCATGTTCAATGCAATTGAAAGCTTCTGTCCTTGATGCCAACCTTCCCCAGCTTAGGGAGGTCAGAGAACTTGGAATATTTTTACCATTCTATGCTGCAGAGACCTGGTCTGCTTTGAAGATCTGTCTGAAATTCACTGAGGTCACCAAGGGGAGGGATTACCACCTTCCCAATCAAAGAACATCCCATCTCATGAGAGCTAATATCATTTTGAATGCTCTTTGGTTCATGTTAAATATTGCTGCTTTCTCTCTTCCTGCATGTACTGATGTACAGAGTGCCTTCCATAGATACTATCCCATTTGAACAGCATAACAACCATGTGAGGGAAACAGAATATGTATTATTATTGCCACTCCACAGACCATGAAACCTGATGTTAGACAGGATGATTGATTAGATAGGGATAGAGTCATGGTCTTCTGAGTCCTGTCATCTGGTTGGTTGCTATCCCTTTATCTCCCTGCACTGCAATGATAATTCCATGATTCCCAACTAACCCTTATTTGGAGACATCCCAGTGCTATTTTGATTTCCTTAAATGCCTTCAAGAAATTGTTTTAGGGCAGGGCCTGTGGCTCAAGGAATAGGGCGCTGGTCCCATATATTGGGGGTGGCGGGTTCAAGCCTGGACCCGGCCCAAACTGCCAAAAAAAAAAAAAAAAAAAAAAAAAGAAATTGTTTTAAAACTTTTCAAGGTAAAATTCACATTAAGTAATGTTTTTAAAGATAGACATCTAGTCTTCTGAATTCTGTGAAAATGATAACCGAGCATCTTCTGACCATTTTCTGAAATTTAATCCTGGAGTATATGAAGAAGCAGAAGGTAAATATGGATTTTTGAAGCTAAGAAAAAGCATATGAATTTCTTGGGGAGAAAAAAATGTCTTGAACGTGTAGGTGGGGGGTGTATTGTATTCTGAGACAAAAAGGCCATGAGAGGTAGCAGAGAAAAGGCAGATTGAAGAAAAGCTTTTCACTATTGCTGTTGTCTCAAAACAATGACGGGAAAAGCTAATGTTCAGCAGCTTCTTCACTACAGAAATCCTGCTACAGTCCAGATCATTGGTGTTGGCAAAGTAAAATTGAGGCGGTGCAGATACATGCTGGGGTGAGGAGCCGCTGAAATCAGATGCACTTAACCAGGCACTCTTGGAAGGACAAGACTAGAACATATGGTAATGCTGTATACATTAGAAAAGATACCCTTGCCTCCAGATAGGTGGAGCCTCATAATAGGGTGGTAACTTGGTAGTGGAAGTAGATGTCATTGCCCACTTCCACATCTCTCATGAATAGAGACCACTTATACGATTATGAATAGTGGGCCTTTAGCATCCTGATCCCCACTCACTCCTCCAAACTCCTTCTCCTGGGGGAATTATAATCTGTGAAGAGTAACTCATCCTAGGGCTTTTTCTCCCCAACAATTTAATTTAAAGAAGAAATACTGACCAGGGGAGGTGCCCAGAGGAGAGGCAGGAAAAGAGAATGATATAAAGTATTATTATGATGCTGATGTCTCTATGCTCTAGGATTCAATGTCTCTCAATTTCTTTAAACTCTAAATGGATAGAGACTAGGGTCTGATATTTGTTCTTTCTCAACAAACACCACCAGAGTAGCTGATATCCACAGAAAAACAAAAGCTTACAAATGCAAATAAAACTGGAGTCTAGCAAAAAAAGAAAAAAACAGAATATCGCACACTGTTTGAATCAGAAACTTTTGAACAAATGAAAAAAGAATGTAACATTGGTATGATAATTATGCTTAAGAAGATGTGGGAAGATATTAGTAAAATCTTTTTTTAAATCCAGTGAAATATTAGATGCAAAAAATATTTATAGTTGAAATGGAAAACACAATACATGAGATAAATAAAGAAATAGAATAGAGCTAAAGGGAAACTTAGTGAATTGAATGATCAGAATAAGAAACTCTTTCTAAAAGTATCAGAAAAGAATAAAGATACAGAAAATATAATTAGAGTAAAATTTAAAAGCTAAGAGATCTGGAGGATGAAAGTAGAAGCACTGGTATTCAGATAATAGGATGCTAGAAGGAATGGAGAAATGGAAAGAAAAAAATATTTAAAGAGATAATGAAGGAAATTTTCCAAAATAATGAATGATAGAATTTTTTGTAATGAAAAGGCTCATAAAGGACCAAATAGGAGAGAAAAAAATCCACCTATTCAGATTATAATGAAATTAAAATATTAAAGCAAAGGAAAAAAAGATCTGAAAGATTCCAGAATAGGAGGGAAAATGGCTTCATGTGAAGTAAAAAGGGTAAGGCTAACACTGGAACATTCAAGAACAATTAAAGCAAGATGATAATGGAACATTTTTAAGAGAAGATAATGGAGTATAATTTGCAAGTATTGAAGAAAAAATAATTTCAAACCTACAATTCTATTATCTCTCAAATATGAGGATATAATAAAAACAGTTTTAACTACTCAAGGCCTAAAGAGATTTGATGTGCAAAAATCCACACTAAAAATACTCTCACAGGATTCATTCAAATAAGATAAATAAAAAAGCCAAGATGCTGCAAGAGGTAGGCAACATAAAAAGAGCTACATCTAAGTAAAGGAAATAGAAGGGAATAGAAAGTTTATCTTTTATTTTTCAAGCTGGTTCTTTCAACAGATTAGCAAGAGAAAGAGACCTCCGGCAAAATGACTAAAGAAAAAACAGAAAATATGAAAATAAATAAAACACAGGGAAAACCCCAAAACTACAAATACAGCAGAGATTCAAAGAGAATACTATAAATGAATACATATCAATAATTTTGAAACTGAGAAGATCTAGAAGAAATGGAAGGTGTAAAATGCCAAAACATAAAGGGAGGACATAAAAGCAATAAGTATTTTTTAAGCAGTAAAAGCTGAGTAATCCCTCCCTCTTCTAAAAAATTTATAATTCCCATGTTCAGATTGTTTTAGAGATGCTTTCTACCATATTTCCAAGATTGAAATATATAAATTTTAATATATATATAAAATTTTAAAGAGAATATAAAAGTAAAATCCACTAGGCTAAATTTATGAAATAATAATCAATATTTTCTTTAAAACCAAATAAAAATAATATGAGAAATTAAAATCACAGGCCCACAGCACATTAAATGTAGATGAAAAATTCTTTATAAAATTTCAACTAATTGACTACAGATGAATGCACCATAATTACATAGCGATTAGGTTATTTTTAAAATCTTTGAGAGATACATAATGAAACATTTTTTAATAAAATGTCTGGAATTTGCTTCAGATGATCCAGTCTGGGAAATGTGAAGAAGGGTCACTAGGTGAAATAAGATGGACCAAGAGTTGGTGGGTACATAGGAAATAATTACACTATTCTCTGCATTTTTTATTTATTTTTAATTTTGCATAAGAATAAATAATGAAAATGATCATGTATAGGACATTCCAGTATTTAAATGGTGATATTAAAAATAAGAGACAACTATGGCTTGGATGTAGATCACTGAGAGAGAGGAGCGGCAACCAGGGTACCCACTGAAAAGGGCTGCAAAGCTGAGAAAGAAGAGAGAGAAGAGAGGACGGTGGTACAGACCAAATCCTCATAAGCCTGGAGCTTAGAGAAAGGGTGAGGGGGACTTCCCTCTCTAACCTCAGTGATGCCGGTAAGGCTAAGAAGTGGGATGCAAACTCTCACCTCCTGAAATGAGCCATGACAGACCAGAGAGCTAGCATTCTCACACTTAATCAACACCTTCACCTCTTCTGCACTTCCTTCACTCCTCACACCTCAGAAAGCAATTTGGGCTCAAGCTAACTTGTAGCCATGGCTCTGCTCCCACCATAGGAAATGCAAGAATGTTATGTGGTTAGAAGGCCTGTTTCACTATGGTGGGGGTATATTCCTGGCTGAGCCCACCACTGAGAATGAAGCTGTAGTGGCAACGATTGGTGAGATCACCCTCTGGCAGCTTGGACAGGTAGGCAGGACCCAGTGCCGCCACAACATAAGAGCGAGACACACACACCATGACCACACACAGAAACTGAGTGAGTGCTTGGTGCTGAGAAGCCTATTTCTGTGTGGAAGGGATGTGTTCCCAGCCAAACCCATCACAGAGAGAGAAACCACGTCAGTGGCATAAACTCAGAGGTTCATAAAATCTGCTAGAGCAGGCCAAAGGCCCAGCATTTCTCTCCCTGGCTTTATTGGGGACCATTCTTTAGGGACCCAGAGTCAGGACTATAAGCTAGCCTTAGCGCACTCAGCTCTTGATTGGGAAGATATAACAAGGAATCAATGAAAGACCACTGGAAATATGAAAAATCAAAGTGAAAGGACACCCTCAAAAGAAAACAGTAACTCTTTATCAATGGATCCCAACCCAAACAAAACGTTAAAATGACAGATTAAGAATTTTGAATATGAATTGTAAAGAAGCTTAACTAAATACAAGATGAAATAGAAACCCAACATAAAGAAGTAATAAGAACAATACAGGAAATTAATGGAAAACTCTCTAAAGAAATTGAATTATTAAAGTAAAACCAAACAGAACTGAACTTCTAGAAATGAAAATTTCATTCAAGGAATTGCAAAACACAGTAGAAAGCTTTAAGAACAAGCTAAATTAGGCAAAAGAAAGTATCTTGCAGCTTGAAGATAATACCTTTGAGCTAAATAAGTGGTCAAAGAGAAAGAACAGAGAAATAAGACTACAAGAAATGTGGGTTTATATAAAGAAAGCAAACATAAGAATCATAGACAAGGCAAAAAAGAAAGTACACAGGTTAGAAAATCCATTTGAAGGAATAATCAATGAAAATTCATCAGCTTATGGAACAGTCTATAAGATCAATCATATCCTAGTGCACAAAATATGTCTTGACAAATTTTAAAAAATAGAAATAATGCCATGTCTCAGAATACAAGTGAATAAAATAAATCAATTTCAACAGAAAAACTCTTGTACACACAAACCATGGAAACTAAACAAGCTGCTACTGAATGACGGCCGGGTCAGGAGCAAATTAAGATGGCAATCAAAAGATTTTTCCAACAAAATGATAAAACAGACAAAAATCATCAAAATCTGTGAGATAGCTCTGAACCAGTACTGAGAGGAAAATTCATAGCTCTAAATGCCTACATCCAAAAGACAGAAAGATCACAAATCAACAATTTAAGAATCACCTCAAAACACTGGAAAAGGAAGAGCAACCTAACATCAAACCTAGCAAAAAAGAAATAGCCAAGATCAGAGCAGAACTAAATGAAATCAAAAACAAGAAAATAATATAAAAGATTAATAACACAAAAACTTGGTTCTTCAAAAACATAAACAAAATTGACAGTTCTCTCACTAGATTAATCAGAAGCAGAAGATAAAGGATTCTAATAAGCTCAATCAAAAATTTAAAAGGCAGTCATCTATAAATATAATATACCACATAAATAAAATAAAAAACAAAGACCATATGATTCTATCAATTGATGCAGAAAAAGCTTTTGATAATATCCAGCACCCTTTCGTAATTAGAATACTTAAGAAAATAGGCTTAGAGGGGACATTTCTTAAACAGAGGCCATCTACAGCAAACCCATAGCCAATATCATAGTGAATGGAGTAAAATTGAAAATAATTCCAGACAGATTTGGAACTAGACAAGGATACCCATTGTCACCATTGCTATTCAACACAGTAATGGAAGTCCTAGCCATCGCAATCAGGCACAAGAAGGGGATCAAGTTTATTCAAATGGAGTCAGATGAGGTTAAATTCTTGCTCTGCATGGATGACATGATTTCATAACTAGAAAACCCTAGGGACTCAACTACAAAGCTCTTAGAAGTGATCAAGGAATATAGCAGTGTCTCGGGATACAAAATCAACACTTACAAATCAATAGATTTTATATATGCCAAAAATAGTCAACCTGAAAACATAGTCAAGGACTCTCTCCCTTTTACAGTAGTGCCAAAGAAGAGGAAATATCTGGGAATTTATCTAACAAAGAAAGTGAAAGATCCCTATAATGTGAACTATGAGACCCTAAGAAGAGAAATAGCTGAAGATATGAACAAAAGGAAAAATTTACCATGCTCGTGGCTGGGATGAATCAACATCATTAAAATGTCCATACTACCCAAAGCAATCTACAGATTTGATGCAATCGCTATCAAAACACCAATGTCATACTTTAAAGAACTTAAAAAAATAGTACTTAGTTTTATATGGAATCAGAAAAATCTTTGAAAAGCCAATACATTACTTAGAAATAAAAATAAATCAGGAGGCATTATGTTACCAGACTTTAGGCTATACTATAAATATATAGTGATCAAAACAGCATGGTACTGGCATAAAAATAGAGATGTAGATATATGAAGCAGAATAAAGAACCCAGAGATGAACCCAAGCACATATCATCATTTGATCTTTGATAAGCCTAACAAAAACATACATTGGGGAAAAGATTCCCTATTTAAAAATGGTGCTGGGAGAACTGGCTAGCAACCTGTAGAAGACCGAAACTGACCCCTTACCTTTCAATGCTAACAAAAATTAATTCTCACTGGATAAAAGATTTAAATTTAAGACATGAAACTAGAAAAATACTAGAAGAGAGTGCAGGGAAAATGCTTGAAAATATTGGTCAGGGAAAATACTTTCAGAGAACCCTCCTGGCAATGGAAGCAAAACCAAAAATATATTACTGGGGTCTGATCAAACTAAAAAGCTTTTGCACATCTAAGGGCACTATAAGTAAAACAAAAAGACAACCTTCAGAATAGGAGAAAATTTTTGCAGGTTATGTTTCCGACAAAGGTCTGATAACTAGAATCTACAGAAAACTCAGACTAATTAATGAATAAGAACAAACAACCCCATTTCTTTGTGGGCAAAAGACTTGAACAGAAACTTCTCTAAATATGACGGGTACATGGCCTACAAACACATGAAAAAATGCTCATAATCTTTCATCATCAGAGAAATGCAAATCAAAACTATTTTGAGGTATCTCCTAACTCTAGTAATATTAGCCCACATCACAAAATCCCCACACTCCAGATTTTGACATGGATGTGGAGAGAAAAGGATACTTTTCCACTGCTGATGGGACTGCAAATTAATACAACCTTTTTGGAAAGAAGTATGGAGAATTCTCAAGGAACTGAAAGTTGACCTACTGTTTGATCCTGCAATATCATTACTAGGTATCTACCCAGATGAACAAAAATCATTTCACAACAAAGACATTTGCACCAGAATGTTTACTGAAGCCCAATTCCCAATAGCAAAGTTGTGGAAACAGCCTAAATGCCCATCAACCCATGAATGGATAAACAAATTGTGGTATATTAATACCATGGAATACTATGCAGCCACAAGAAAAGAAGGAGATTTTACATCTTTTATGTTTACCTGAATGTAGCTAGAATATATCTTCTTAGTAAAGTATCTCAAGAATGGAAACAGACTTGGCGCCTGTGGCTCATTGGCTAAGGCGCCAGCCACGTACACCTAAGGCAGCGGGTTGGAATCCCCAGCCCGGGCCCACCAAACAAAAATGATGGCTGCAACCAAAAAAAAAAAAAAAAATGGCCGGGTGCTGTGGTGGGCACCTGTGGTCCCAGCTACTGGGGAGGCAGAGGCAGGAGACTCGCTTGAGCCCAGGAGTTGGAGGTTGCTATGAGCTGTGATGCCATGGCACTCTACCCAGGGAGATAGCTTGAGGCTCCATCTCAAAAAAAAAAAAAAA
>CAUYQV010125823.1:0-18594 GCA_963574575.1 Galagoides demidoff
GTCCTCTTTATCACTGAAAGATTTGTATTTGTTGTATTTTAATCTCTATTCCCTAAACAGTGCCCTATTCTTTGACGACATGCACAAGCAATAAATCAAAATTTGTGAATTTAGCAGATTAGATGTCCTCAAAAACGTAAACATTGGTTGCTGCGTTCTTTTCAGTTTTCATAAGAAAAACATTCTTTGATGTTCAGAGACATAACACATAGTTACTATTTTACATGAATTGTTATTAATAACTTTATTTGTAAGCAGGAAATAAAAAAGTCTAAGATCAAACTAGGAAGAAGACATTTTACCACCCCCATTTGATCACAGTTGCTAAATGTTAATCAATACACAAACCAACCATTATCTTATAAACTTGGATTTACTTGGAAAAGTGCTTTCTCCTAAAACTTCTAGCCACATTAATAGCTATTGAAACTGTAGTATTACCTGACATTTTAGATAGCTTTTCCTTGGTAGCACAGAGTATTTATGCAACTGCTCTTGTCTTAAGTTCCCAGCCTCCTGTGTCTTTCTTTCTGTTATATGAAGAACCATCTGAAGATGTTCATTCCACAATTTTTATCAATAATGTCAATTTGCAAACACAGAACTACATTTTGAAAATGTGTCTTTACTTTTAAACAGACGCCTCCGTGGAGAAGCCATCCTCCTTCCCCACACCCAAAGAATGCGAGGAGTGCTAACTTTTAATTTTTGTTCCAATTTGTGGGCTCCTACTTATTTCTCAAGAATAAAACCTTAATGCTTGCTTTGGGGGGGGTTTAACAAGAAACCCAAATAACTGTTGTGTAAATATTTCCTCTAATCAGCCTAAGCTTAATGCCGATTGAGGTTGATGTAAATTTTAATATTATCAATTATTCTCTCTTGGCTGTAACTGAAATCATCGGCATCTCAAAAAAAGCTATTAGCAAACCAATTTATAGAGAGAACAAGAAGTACCTTTCCCAAGATTATCCCAGTAATCTTTTTTTTTTTTTGAAAGTACCTTTAACCCCAACTTGCAAATGGAGACTTTATTAAATGGTCCAAGCAAGGCAAACTATTACCAAGCTGGTAAGACAGTCCAGAAAGACAGAGGTTAGCAAACAAACTGGTGCGTGTCTTTAAACCTCAGTCTGAAAGGCCGTTTACAATCACACACAAAGTCTTCTTCCTCAGTCTTCAAGAACTAGTAGGGTGAGAACGAGGCTAATAATTTGGAAAAAAAAAAAAAAAGAACAAAACCCCAAAAACCTTTCTAAGCTGTTGATGTCGAAGCTGATAAACGCACTGCAAAGAGAAAAAGCGCCAAGACGCTCCCCTTACCTGAGGAAGCAGTGGACCAGCTTCGTCACTACTGTAACCATCTTTCTCAGGTCAGTCGCAGGGGACACCAGGGTCACAAGTGGAGAAAAGGGATACTCAATCAGAGCTCCCGAAACAATCTTTCCTTAGCACTTTCTTCCTCGCCACACCTCCTCTCTGCGGCTCTCACTCGCCCTTCACGGTCAGCCACAGTCCTGTCATTCCTGCTCACTCGTCCAGCAGTGGCCAGAGCACCGGGCTCAGCGTGGACACCAGCAGCGCAGGACGCGTGCGAGCGCTCGGCACAGCGGCTCCGCCCGCCACTCCCTGGGTCCCCGCCGCGCGCCGCCGCAGCTGAGCCGCCCAAAGCCGCACATCCTCGGGCGGGAGATCCGCTTTCCAGGAACCAGCCGCAGCTGCGGCCCCAGCCGGCGGCTCCCGCGCCCCGCGCTGGCCGGTGACGGTGCGAAGCGCAGCTCGGCGCGTGCTCCCGGCTGCTCACTGAGCATGCTCCCCGCCGGCGCTCTGCCCAGGGCCCTGATCTGAGAGAGGGAGAAGGAAGAAGTGGGCACAAGGGAGAGTCGGTGAAAGTCGTGTCTTACACTCAGAGATGACCTCCTCCCCATCTCCCTCTGCAAAAGAAAAAAGGGAAAAACAACGATGCGTTGCTCTCCGCTGAGCAGGTCGCTTGGACTGTTGGGTGGATGGCGATGTTTGGAAGCTCCCGGTAGCGTTTAGCCTTTCCCTCTCCGCCTGCACAGTCAAGCGGTGTGGACCGGGAAAGGGCTTAATCCCACAAGTCGCTGTTGCTCAAGGATGAGTTCTAGATCTGCCTGTATTTGAAGGTCTAGGCATCGGGCCACAAATTATCCCTGTACGGGCATCATCTGCCTTGCAGACAACAACTTTCCTGAAACAAGTATTTTATAAAGTGTGCAGGTTTTGAAATTTAAATGTTAACCTATATATAAGAATCTACATTTTGAAATTTAAGTCTTCCAGATGGCAAGCTCAATGAAAGCAGATAGAATTGTCTGGCTAATTCATGATTGTAAACCCAGGTCTTTTCTTGGGGGTGGGGTTAGTAGATGGTCAGTACTCCGTGAGTGTTTGTACGAGAATAAATTGGTGGTTGTGTTAGAGAATCTATAAATGGCACTTGCTGGAAAGCGCAAGTTCTTGAATTTGGTAGGAACCCACATTCCTACTCTAACCTTCCTAGCTTTCTATTTGGGGCTGGCCAAGCATTTGAAAATAGAAATATACTATGTACGAAATGCGCCCGTGGTAAGCACATTGGCTTTGAAGCACCGTTCTCCTTGTCATGTTTTTACTCTGGCCCCTTTTCTTTTTTCAGCCCCCTAAGATGCTACTAGCCAATTGGGCCGTATTCAGAGCAAGTTGTCTCAGCTTCATGGTTTGTGGGTAACAAAATTATTCTATTTTGAAAAAAGTCTATAGCCTGTCATTACTATCCTATCTACAGAAGGGAGATCCAAGAGGCTTTCACAGCTGAAAGGGAACATGAAACAGCCTTAAGTGTCCACCTTGGAAGGCTGTACAGAAAGTGTGGGTAAGCTGGGAGGAGCTGTTGCCTCAGGTGTCTCCACTAATCCCGTTCCTTGGGGCAGGAGTCCTCCTTTCTCTAACCCTTCCTCTGGCTCCTCTCGTTTTAAGATTCAGATACCCCTTGAATCCCTCCTAAGTCCAAGACCTCCCTGGGCACCTGCCCAACTGGTGCCTATCAGAATGTACTATCACCACACTTTCTGGGTGGTCTTTAGTTAGAATCAGGCCTGCCTACCAGCAGCTTTGAGTTCGTTAAGGGTAGAGACAATGCTGGTTGTTTGTATACAATTGTATACATCTGCACAATTAGTGATTTTCACATGTCCAGATTAGATGGGGCGCAGGAGGGAGTCTTTCTGTTGTAATGACCACTTAGAAAATTGGTGGAGTTACTCTAGGGCAGTGGTTCTCAACCTGATCCACAGGAACTGTATTAAAGGGTCACGGCATTAGGAAGATTGAGAACCACTGCTCTAGGGATATTTCCTAAAGGAAATGATTCTAGAAGGAAAAAGAACCTCTTCAGGGCCAATGCAATGGCTCACATGTGTAATCCTAGCACTTTGGGAGGCTGTGGCCAGAGGATCACTAGAACTCGGGGGGTTGAGATCAGCCTGGGCAACGTAGTGAGACCTTGTCTCTTAACACAAAAAAACTTAGCCAGGCATGTGAGTTATGTGAGTGCCTGTAGTCCCAGCTAGTGGGGAAGCTTGAGCCCAGGAGGGTTGGAGGTTGCAGTAAGCTATGATCATGCCACTATACTCTAGCCTGGGTGACAGAGCAAGACCTATCTCTTAAAAAAGAAAAAACAAACACTTTTCAGTATTTGTATAAGCAAATTAAAGAGTTCATAACTGGAAAGAAAGACGCAGACCTAGTTGTGCAGACCTGATAAGCACAGATAACTAGGGTGGGGCTGTTTTATGATTTTAATCCCTGCTTCTCTGTCTCTGAATAAACATGGAAGCGGAAGTAGAGACACATCTGCTCCTGCCATGGGCCCCTTGGTCACACTCAGTTCCAGAGCAGAGATTCCTTATTTTATCTCCCCCATTTCCTTCCTACATTTTTTTTTTTGCCATTTATTATATAGCAATAAATCTAGTTTTGAGGTATTACCCAAGGTGTCCTTATCACCAAAGCCAAGAATTTCTCCATTTTGGTAACAAAAATCATAGCCATCGCGTATTTGTACCTTATTCTCTGCCAGACATACTACATTCTTTGCAAACATCACATTTTGTTACCACAAGAAGCATTTGTTAGTACTGTTTCTCACAATTTTACATTTTGAACTTATGATGTCTAGTGATGTTTGCTAAAGTCAAAACCATTCAGACACACAAACAAGAATTGGTATAGATGAGGAGAGAGAATATTATCTGCTGTTGAGGAAACCAAGGCTTTGAGAGTCCAAGGTAATATAGCTACTAGGTAGAGAAGGGTATGAAATCCACTCTGTTTGCTGTCAAAGTTCATTAGTGCTTAAGCAGTCTAGATTATAGCCTCACACTCCAGGAGTACCTTCCCCAAAGAAATAGGCTAAATTTGGAGGCAGGTGCCAATTCCAAGTTGTCTTGATGCTATTGTGGCTCAGACTGAAGAAGGTTCAAAGTTACTCTGACCTTCCCCTCCCCAACCTCTAATGTCTCTCCAAAAACACAGGCTAAAATTGAAGTTCCTTTATCTACCTAAGATCGGGACCCACAGAGAAGAACAATTGTTTTTTCTTCCTTTCCCAGTAAGACGAAGGACATAACACACCTGAGTGTAACCACACCTGAATGCACCCTTTGAGATGTGGTTGCCTCTTGGTAATCAGAGAGACAGACCCTATCTTGCTCTCAGCTTATTCAGATTACCAAGAGAACTATCTACAATTAGTTCCTGTTCCAGATCCATTCATTCCCCCTACTAATTCTTTCTTGCCCCCCCCCCCAAAGAATTCCTCTTCTACTTCCTCCTGAAACCTGTCTTCCTAGGATGGTAGATAAGCCTTTGAACCCTGGTGGTTTTCCCTAAGTATACATTAATTTTGTATGCCTTTTCTCCAATTAATCTGCCTTTTATGAATTAATTTTATAATTAATTATAATTATATAATTATATATTATAATATATAGTTTGTTTGCTTAATTAATATATATTATAAATATATAATTTATATAATATATAAATTATAATAATATAACTAAATATTAATTAGTTAATAATAATAAGTTATATATTTATAATATATATATAGTTCATTTGTTTGTTGCAGTTTTTGGCCGGGGCTGGGTTTGAACCCACCACCTCTGGTGTATGGGGCCAGCACCCTACTCCTTTGAGCCACAGGTGCTGCCCATTGTGAATTAATTTTCATACTGAACCTTCAGAAGGTGAGAGGGGAGTTTTCCCTGGCCCCCTATAAAACCAATGCCTAGGCTTCAGCTCTCTATGCTGTCCCATCCCTCTATAAAATTCTTTCCTCCTTTAGATTCCCTTTTCTGATTCTATTCCTTTCTTATTTTTTTAATTTTAATTTTTTAATTCATTTATTTTTAAGAGACAAGGTCTCGCTCTATTGTCCATGCTGAAGGTTCAGTGGTGCTATCATAGCTCCCTGTAACCTCAAACTAAAGTGATCCTCCTACCTCAGCCTCCGAGGTAGCTGGGATTACACACATGTGCCACTATGCTCAACTAGATTTAAAAAACTTTTGTAAAGAGAGGGTCTCACTATGTTGCCCAGGTTGGTCTTGTACTCCCAACCTCAAGCAGTCCTCCCACCTCAGCCTCACAAAGCACTAAGATTATACACATGAGTGACTGTGCATGATTTTTTTCTAGTTTTTGCAAAAACATTAAGATTTCCTTCTTATTCATTTATCTATTCATTCCATTGTCACTACTCTGGTTGTCACTTCTTGTGACTGCTGCATTAGCTGTCCAACTAGTCACTTCATTTTAATTTTTATTCTCTGATCCTTTTTCCATATAACTTCCAAAAGTATCTTCCTAAAATTTCCTTTACCATTGCAGTAAAAATTGTTGCCTTGATAAAGTCATCCAATTTCTCCTAATAGATCCCCAATAAGGAGTCTTTATGCATTCAAGTCCCAGAATAGTCTTTATTTAAGGAGAAGTTGACTGGACTGATCAATTTAAAGGCAATACCACATGCCATTCATTGGTTGAGGAATGAGTATGCGACCCAACTTTACAGATGAAGAGGCCGGGCAAGTCTGTGGCAGGTGGCATGAAGGTTCTTCCCTCTTCTTATCTTTTCTTTCTTTTTCTCTCTTTTTTTTTTTTTTCAGAGATAGAGTCTCACTTTATTGCCCTCGGTAGAGTGTGGTGGCATCACAGCTCACGGCAACCTTCAGCTCTTGGCTTAGGCAATTCCTTTGCCTCAGCCTCCCAAGTATCTGGGACTACAGGAGCCTGCCACAATGCCTGGCTATTTTTTGTTGCAGTTTGGCAGGGGCTGGGTTCGAACCAGCCACCCTTGGTATATGGGGCCATGCCCTACTTACTGAGTCATGGGCACCGCCCGGTTCTTCCTTTGTCTTAAGGGAGAATCATAGAAATCCACTAATGTCTCATATTTAAACAAGGAAGCACCCAGCCCCTCATGCCCCTGGAAATCATCTTTATACCTTAAAAAGTCAACATTGTACAAAATGAAGTGCAGAGATAAAACTCTTGGGTTATGGGTGACATAATTGAATTGATCTACTCACCCAAATGCTTACTTCCTGATTTCTGAGAATTTGAGACAATAAAATACATTTAGATCCACTTGAATTTGGTATTCTACTTATAGCTAAAAAGACTCCCAAAACTCTTGAGTTAAGTTCTTTTTTTACTTTCCTATTCAAAATGCTAAAATGATTAAGAATAAACTACATTTGATAATAAAGCATTTGAGAACGTCTTCTTGGTCCCTTATGTACAAAGATACATTATTACATTCTGCTATGTCCTTCATGATCTGGCCATGCTGGGCTGCTTCCTCCCACCATGCCATTTACTATTCCCCAGGCCAGCTTACCCTTGTCCTGCATTTTCTCCTACTAAATTTCAACTCTTCCATTAAGGTCCAAATTCAAAGATGGTTTCTCTGAGGTCGTTTTTCAAAATTAATATTTCTTCTTTTCCATCGTCATACTTATTGCTTGTACCTCTGCATATTATCTGGGTCCTCCCAGAAGCAGAGTAGCTAGGATGGGATTAAACTGCAACAACTTTATCAGAAGAAATGTCTTGAAGAGAAAATGGAGAAGGAGCCAGAGGAGGCTGAGGGAGCCATCAGACTGTGATGCATGGGACCCTGAGTGGAGGAGAGAGAAATAGAGAGGAAGGGAGGTGGGTGCAGTACATTTATCAGGAAGATTCAACAAGACTGGTGGTGGGGAATCTTCAGGTCAGTCTTCTGTCTTCTGGAAATGGGCTGCCCTAGTATGGCTGCCACTCTCAGTGGCGGGGTGGGAGCAGCCTGTGGGAAGTGCTGATTCAGAATAAAAGCTGCAATGGCCGTCAGCTCAGCAGTGGGCCTTGGTTGGTGCACTCCCTGCAGCTGGAGGTTCAAGACGCACTTGCTTCTGGCTGCCATGCTCTTTATTTGTTACTCATTCAGTTTGTCCTAAATTCTACTTGTCATATACATGAATGTCTTCCTTACTGGGTTATGAACGCCTTAAGGCAGTGGTTCTCAACCTTCCTAATGCCACGACCCTTTAATACAGTTCCTCATGTGGTAACCCCCAACCATAAAATTATTTTCGTTGCTACTTCATAACTGTAATTTTGCTACTGTTTTGAATCATAATGTAAATATCTGATATGCAGGAGGCCCTCAAAGGGGTTGCAACCCACAGATTGAGAACTGCTGCCTTAAGGGAAGGAGCTGGGTTCATCACTGTGTCCCACTGTATCTATAAGGGGAACCCAGGAGGGTATTGCTGTGTTACTGAATTTTAGAATATATTGCCTCAGACCTCTGTATCTACAATACCTTACAAATGAATAGAGATAATACCCTCTAAAGCCAATGAGAACTTGCATCTAAAAGGTTTAATATCCTATTCCATAACTAATATTTTTTAAACAGTTAACTCAGTCTCACCCAGCTAGTTTACTGCAAGCCAGTGTGTCTTCACATCCACGTTTAGCTCTGAAACTTCAGTGTCCATCCGGTAGTAAAGTGAAGCATTTGCTGATTAATACCCCATTTTTTCACAAACTTAATTCCTAAGGTAAGCAGATGATTGAATTTTGGGGTTAAATTTATTATGCACTTTAGTTCTTGACTGGAGAAATAATTTTCTCTGGTACAATACGCATTGTACCATTTCCTGAACATTCATTTTTAAGTGATATAAAAGTTATCTTTCAGGTACATTTTTCATATAAAAAGGAAGATTAATAGGTCACCAAGGGAAAGGGATTAGAAAAATCTGTCCTTATTTAAGGTATAACATACATTATTGAGCAAGGAGGAAAAACATTATAGGTATTTTGCCATGTAATCATAGTCCATATAAATAATGTTCATTGTGTCATTAATTTAGGGTCTATCAATTTTTGATGGCTATAACAAATGGTGCTTGCATCAATCAAAGTCCAATAAGGAGACAGAAACCCTACAGAAATTGAAGAGAAAGCATTTAATGTGAGGAATTATTAACAATTTATAGAGAAAACTACTAAACGCAAAGGCAGGGTACTCAAGGAAGCAGGCCCTCTCCAAGACGAGGACGGAGAGCTCTTTGGAGTGGTTGCTACCTGCTAGATGGTGGAAAAGTTCATGGGGTTTCCCAAGCCAGAGATGGTCCTCAGTCAGAGGCTGAGATTCACAGGCTGGCAGCCTCCTGCAGAATTGCCATTGACCTGAGCTAGTTGGCAGAACACTGCCCATTGCAGTGCTGATGCCATTGACAGGATGGGAAACTTTGGCTGGTTACTGGCTGAATGGCCAGGAAGGCTCCTGCAAAAGATTTTGCTGAACTCTTTGGCTGACCATAGAACTCCCCAGACTCTATGGAGCCACTGAATTTACTGATGTGAAGCTCACTGCTGTGATTGCAAAACTCATCTAGAAGCTGCTAATGGGGAGTAGGGAAATGACACTAAATTCTTCCCTGTAGGGCTGCTAAAATAACTACAGAACTCACCTGGAAACTGCTTTGGGAGGTACTACTGCACTCTCTCCGGAAACCTTCCTGGGGCACTGCTGCAACTCACTGTAGGGACTTCTATAGTAGTGCTGCTGAAAGTCACTGGGGTGAGCTCCACGGGGCGCCCTTGTGCCAGTCCCACACTACAGGAACAAGAGTGCTGGGAAGCTCACTGGAACTGGGAGTGGACTTCCTTCCCTCTGCAGCGTCCCTATAGCACCCTCTATTGACAATGGCTAACATCATGTGCCAAGCAGGCAATGAAGGATAGGTTTGGAGCAAGAGGTAACAGATAACTCACACAGTGTTGTTGTCAAAATTACAACTTTGTGTTGAAATTATCTCTTTGTTCATTTGTCTTTTTCATTAGTGGACAATGCGTGTTTCAAAGTAAGGATAATTTTTATATTTTATGTGTAGTATAGTACACATAGTATAGTATATATTTTACGTTTACCAAACATTTCCCAAAATGTTATACTGAATACATAAATATTGCATCCTGTGCTACAAGACTCACAAGCACTAGATGTGCCCAATTTAGTTGGTATAAAGGAAGGCCACTATTTTCACTGTGCACAGAAGGAAAATGGCAATAGTGGTGAGTGGCACGTTGCACATCTCTAGAGTCATTATTTTCTAATAGTGGGATTTTTTTCTTTTGAGATAGAGTCTCACTTTGTCACCCTCAGTAGAGTGCTGTGGTGTCACAGCTCACAGCAACCTCAAACTCAAGAGGAAAAAAAATGCTCCCCTCTTACAAAAAGCAGATTGTTCTTATTCATAAATTTACTTAAAAATGAAAAAAAGCAGTAGTACTCATAAGTTGAATAACATCCATTTCACTTAGGCTTTAGTACAATCGAAAAACAAAATAAAAACTACTCAAATATATAATGAAAAAACTACTCCAACATACATGCAAGTTCATCGTGCTCAAGTATATATCAGCAAGATCTATTTCTTTGACATGCTGACTTGAGAACTGAATTTTACATGTTGAAGAGACTATCTGCATTGAATGGGAGTTGGAGAATAGAGAGATGCAATTATTTACTCAATATCAAGTATCAAATAAGTGCTTCATGTAGAATAAGAACCAAAGAGAGAGAGAAATCTATTTTAAGGATTTGGCTCCCAGGGTTTTGTGGGCTGGCAAGCCTGAATTTTGCAGGGCAGACCAGCAGGCTGCAGAGTCAGAAAAGAGTTGACATCACAGTATGATGTCATCCCCCCTTCCTTGGGGGACCTCAGAGTTTTTCTCTTAAGGCTTTCATCTGATTGAATGATGCCTGCCCACATTATGGAAGGTAATCTTCTTTACTCAAAGTCTACTACTGATTTAAATGTCAATCATATCTGAAAAGCAGCCTCCAGGTTAATGTTTGACCAAATGCCTCAGCACCACAGCCTAACAAAGTTGACACATAAAATTAACCGTCATGACTTCTAACTTTATATTTGAAATCACAGTAATAGTAACACCAAAAGCTAACAGAGAGAGGCAGAGGATATTACTGTAGAAATTGTAAAGAAAATATGAACATAAAGAATTTAACAGAGCATTAATGGTATCAAATTTTCTGACCAAGTGGAGTTCATTGAGTAAGTACAAAAATAGGTCAATATTGGGAAATACGTTTAAACCCATTAATAGATGAAGGGATTAAAAAGGAAAACAAATGTAATGTGATCATCTTAGCAAAAGCTTCATAGAACTATTTTTCAGGTGAGAAGAACTGAGAAAAGGGGACTTTAGGAGCGTGAGAAGGTGGGAGAATCCCTGAAATGAGAGATTAGGGGAAGGGGACTCCCTAATTTTATGTATAATCTGAAGACCCAGGCTTATACCTAGTCAGTGTATAGAACAGACACAACAAGCGTAGAAAAGGCTTTAGTAATTCAACTGTAAGATAAAACAGCAGCCGAATCTCAGACTGGGCCATGAGTGATGTATGCATAGATAAACAAACACAGCATAGCAGAGCTTTGAAAACTGAACTACAGAACCACAGCCCAGGGGGCAGCACCTGCGGCTCAAGGAATAGGGTGTTGGCCCCAAATACTGGAGGAGGCAGGTTCAAACCTAGCCCTGGCCATAAAAAAGAAAAGAACCACAGTCCAAGATAGAACTTTCAATCTAAAAGTTGACTAATAGCATTTAGCCAGCATTCTCCACAGGGTTTTAACAGGGCCCAAAGGCTCACCACATAATATTAACAATGCCCGTGATAAAACGCAATTTTATAAAAAGTACCAGAAAAATAAAACCAGTTATTATAGAAAAAGAAATATATAGATACTAACTCTGAAAAGACCAGAGGTTGCAGTAATTGAACAAAGACAACTTTTCAGGAGTACGGACGTACACAACATGGCGGAATTTCACTTGCATGTATTATCCAAAGAAGCTACACTGAGAAGGGTACGTTCTGTATGATTCCATCCACATGACAATCTGGAAAAGGCAAAACCACAAGGATAGTGAACAGATTGTGGTTGCCAATGATTAGAAGTCAGAAGAGGAACTAACTACAGAGAAAGTGTATGATGAAAGTTTGGGTTGATGGAAGGGTCTATATTTTTTGATGGTGGTTTGATTACATGACTCCATGTTTTGATAAGAATCAAAATTCAGAATTATACAGAAAATAGAGTGAACATAATGCAAATTAAAAATAAATATTAAAAATTATCTTTAAAAATGTCTCTGCTTCTGAAGAATGCTCTAACTCTATTGGTCTCCCATCCTGCATATTAATATTACTAGAATTTTATATTGTTTGCTCTTTTGACTGTGTATTTTCAAATCCCTCTCTTCAAGGTAACTAATTTTTCTGTTTGGCCAATTCTGCTATAGAGAGATTCTGATATTCCTCTCAGTTTGTCAGTTTAATTTTTAAACTTCAGTATTTCTGCTTGATTTTTTGTTATTATTTTGATCTCTTTATTAAATTTCTCTAATAGGCTTTAGAATTCCTTCTCTGTGTTGTCTTAAAGTTTAATGAGCTTCTTCAGGAGAGCTGTTTTGAGTTCTTTGGTCACATACATGTATCTCCATTGCTCCAGGATTGGTCACTATTACCTGATTTAGTTCATTGGGTGAGGTCCTGTTTTCCTGGGCATTCTTGATGTTTATGGATGGTTGTCAATGTTAGATATTTATTTTAATCTTCTGGACATGTTTTAACCCATCCTTTTTGAGAAGGCTTCCCAGATAGTCATAGGGATTTGAGTATTGTGATGTAAGTACTTGGTCACTGCAGACATGGAGTGAGGGCACCCCTAGCCCAGTTACGATTCTTATAGACTCCTGGGAGTGCTGCCTTGGTGGACTTGGGTAATAAACAGGAGAATTCCCTGGATTACCAGGCAGTCTCTCACTCTCTGTGCTGGGCTGCTGGAGTTGGGGGAAGAGTGACATGGGCATTCCCTCTAACCATCAGCACCAATTCATACCTAAAGCCACTCCAGTCTCAAACAAAGCCCAGGCTGACTTGCTATCTGGCTACCTCAAGCTTATTCAAAGCCCAGGGCTTGTGAGTCAGCAGGTAGTGAATCCACCCAATACTCGGTCTTTGCCCTCAGGCCAGCATGTTTCCTTCTAGTCCAGGGTGGGTCTAGGAATGTCTTCCAGGAACTAAAGCCTCAACTCAGAGGCTTTAGGAGTCTCCTTGGTACTTTATTTTACCATGTCTAAGCTGGTACCCAAGTTGCGAAACAAAGGCCTCTGAAATTTTTCCTTTTCTTCTCTCCCTGAGCTGCACTGCCTGTGGTTGAAAGGGTGTGACACAGGTGGGGCCACCACTTATGGTGTCTCACTGGGTCACATGTACTGTAAATCTGGCTCTGAGCCAGAACAGCTACAGGAATTGCCCAAGAACATCAGCCTTTGTGGCCCAACTGCCTTAGGACTTTATTCCAGGCCCCAGATTGCTTATTTTCAGCCACTAGTAGCACTAAGCAGAACTTGGGTTTTGAGGTGGAGGATTTCCCCCTTGCTAGTCTACTCTGAATTCCTCCTTAATAGGCACCTGTAGAACTTTGCTCTGTGTTGTGTTCCACTATGCCAGGGTGGGCCTGGGCTTTAATGCAAAGTCCCACAGTCACTTCCCTCTCCCTCCCCTGGGCACACAGATTCTCTCTCCATTTGGTAAGCTGGCACTGCACTGCCAGGGAATAAAGGAGGGGTAGCATAAACAATGTAAGATTATCATTTCTGGTCACTTCATACTGGTCAAAAGAAGAATACAACAAGAAGACATTTCAATTCTAAATATTTATGCACCCAACTTAAATGCTCCCAGATTTATGAAACAGACCTTACTTGGTATCCCATAACACCGTAATTGCTGGGGACTTTAACACCCATTTGACAGAACAGGGCAGATCCTCTAAATAGAAACTAAACAAAGATACAAGGGACTTAAATGGAACCCCAGAACAAATGGAGTTAATAGACATTTACAGAACACATTATCCAAAAGCTAAGGAATATATGTTCTTCTCACAAGTCCATGTAACACACTCCAAAATAAATCACATCCTAGGACACAAACCAGACCTCAACAAAATACATTACTGGGATACAATTAAACTAAAAAGTTTCTGCACAGCCAAGAACACAGTAAGTAAAGCAAGCAGACAGCCCCCAGAATGGGAGAGGATATTTGCAGGTTATGTTTCTGACAAAGGTTTGATAACCAGAATCCACAGAGAACTCAAACTTACTAATAAGAAAAGAACAAGTAATCCCATTTCACTGTGGGCAAGGGACTTGAACAGAAGCTTCTCTAAAGAAGATAAGTGCCTGGCCTACAGACACATAAAAAAAAATGCTCATCATCTTTAATCATCAAAGAAATGCAAATCAAAACCACTTTGGGATATTATCTAATTCCAGTAAGAGTGGCTCACATAACAAAATCCCACAACTACAGATGTTGGCGTGGATGTGGAGAAAAGGGAACACTGCTGCACTGCTGGTGGGAGTGCAAGCTAATATGTCCCTTTTGGAAAGAAGTATGGAGAATACTCAGGAATCTAAAAGTAGACCTGCCAATTTCCCTACTAGATACATATCCAAAAGACCAAAAATCACTTTATAACAAAGATATTTGCACCAGATTGTTCATTACAGCTCAATTCATAATAGCCAAGTCATGGAAGAAGCCCAAGTGCCCATCAACCCATGAATAGATTAATAAATTGTGGTATATGTATACTATGGAATATTGTGCAGCCTTAAAAAAGATGGAGACTTTACCTCATTTACGTTTACATGGATGGAGCTGGAACATATCCTACTTAGTAAAGTACCTCAAGAGTGGAAGAAAAAATATCCAATGTACTCAGTACTATTATGAAACTAATTTACGAGCACTCACACTTTCATATGAAGTGATCACAACTATGGCCCAAGATGAAGGAGAGAGGGCAAAGGTCAGATTGAGGGACAGTGAATGGTGGGATCACACCTATGGTGCACAATGCAAGGGCACATGTTGGATCTATTAGTATAGAGTATAAACGTCTTAACACAATAACGAAGTAAATGAGATGAGGTATATATTATCTGGTATGATATAAGTGTTCCTAATTCTATATGAAATCAGCACATTGTATCCCCATAAAAGCAGTAATGTATACATGATCTATGTGTCTATGATTTAATAAAAAATAAAAAAAGAAGTGAATTTATACCTTGTATCTCCTCAGACCACAAGGCAATAAAGGTGGAACTCCAAGAAAAATTTTCATTCCCAAACAAAGGCATGGATATTAATGCTGAATGACAGTTGTGTCAAGGAAAAGATAAAGGAGGAAATTATTAAATTCCTTGAATAGAACAACAATTAAACTACAAGTTACCAAAGCCTGTCGGATATTGCATTAGATGCCTACATCTAAAAACCAGAAAAAGAGCACACCAATAACCTAATGAACCGTCTTAAGGAAATGGAATGGAAGTCCAATCCCAAACTTAACAGAAGAAAAGAAATAACCAAAATTAAATCAGAAATAAATGAAATTGAAAACAAAAGAATCACTCAGAAAATTAATGAAACAAAAAGTTGGTTCTTTAAAAAGATAAATAAAATTGATAAACCTTTGGCCAGGTTAGAAACAGAAAAGTAAAATCTCCAATAACCTCAATCAGGAAAAAAGGGGCAATAGCAACACATACAACAGAGATACAAGAGATTATCTCTGACTACTACCAGAAACTCTATGCCCAGAAATTTGACAATGTGGAGGAAATAGACCAATACCTGGAATCACATCATCTCCCTACACTTAACCAAGAAGAAATGGATCTCTTAAATAGACCAAAATTAAGCACTGAGATCA
Organism: Galagoides demidoff; assembly: GCA_963574575.1. NCBI lineage: Eukaryota > Metazoa > Chordata > Mammalia > Primates > Galagidae > Galagoides > Galagoides demidoff. The sequence continues at coordinate 15,384 of CAUYQV010125823.1, forward strand.
AAGAAACAGAAAAAAATCTTCCAACAAAGAAAATCCCAGGACCAGATGGCTTCATGCCAGAATTCTATCAAACCTTCAAAGATGAGTTTGTACCTATACTGCAGAACCTATTCCAAAACATTGAAAGGAATCTTTCCCAACACATTCTATGAAGCAAATATCATCCTACTACCAAAACCAGGAAAGGACCCAACTAAAAAGGAGAACTACAGACCAATTTCACTAATGAATATTAATGCAAAAATACTCAACAAATCTTAGCCAATTAATTATAGCTGTATATTAAAAAATTATATGTCACCATCAAGTAGTCTTCATGCCAGGGATGCAAGGCTGGTTTAACATATGCAAATCCATAAATGTAATTCACCATTTTCATAGAAGCAAAAATAAAGACCATATGATCCTCTCAATAGATGCAGAAAAAGCATTTGAAAAAATTCAGCGTCCTTTTCTAACAAGAACACTTAAGAATTTAGGCATAGGTGACACATTTCCTAAACTGATTCAAGCTATCTACAACAAACCCACAGCTAATATCATACTGAATGGAATAAAACTGAAAGTTTTTCCACTTAGAACTAGAACCAGACAAGGATGTCCTCTAACACTATTACTATTCAATATAGTACAGTCAGGCAAGAGAAGCATCATAAAGGGTATCCAAATGGGGGCAGAGGAGGTCAAACTCCAGTTCTTTGTCAATGATATATGATCTTATACTTAGAGAACCCCAGAGATTCAACCACAACACTCTTGGAAGTGGTTGAGAAATACAATAACATTGCAGGGTATAAAATCAATGCTAAACACATCAATAGCCTTTTATATGCCAATAACAGCCAACTTGAGAAGCTCATCAAAGACACAATTCTCTTCCCAGTAGCATCAAAGAAAATGAAGTACATAGGAATATACCTACCATAAGAGGTGAAGGACCTCTACAAAGAGAATTATTAAATCCTAAGAAAAGAAATAGCAGAACAAATTAATTAATGGAAGAACACACCATGTTCCTGGCTGGGAAGAATCAACATTGTTAAAATGTCTATACTACCCAAAGCAATCTATAGATTCAATGCAATCTCCATTAAAATATCAACATCATACTTTGAAGAACCAGAAAAAATAGTTCTTTGTTTCATATGGAACCAGGAAAAAAAAACATATAGCCAAGGTAATTTTTAGTAATAAAAACAAAGTTGGAGGGTTTGGTTATATTATAAGTCCAAGTGATCAAAACAGCATGGTATCGGCACAAGAATAGTGACATAGACATATGGAACTGAATAGAAAACCAAGACATGAAACCAATCTCTTATAGCCATCTGATTGATAAACCAAACAAAAACATACACTGGGGGAAAGAATCCCTATTCAATAAATGGTGCTGGGAGAACTGGACAACCACATGTAAAAGACTGAAAATGGACCCACACTATTCACCACTTACAAAAATTGACTCAAGATGGATAAAAGATTTAAATATAAGACATGAAATAATAAAAATCCTAAAAGAAAGTGTGGGGCCTGGGGAAAGATAACATGAAGAAGACTTCAGCAGCAATTACAACAGCAATACAAATAAACAAATGGGACTTAATTAAATTGAAAAGCTTCTGTACAGTTATACATGATAATTAAAGCAAATGGACAACCTTCAGAATGGGAAAAGATATTTGCATATTATGAATCTGACAAAGTCTTGATAACTAGGATCTATAGAGAACTCAAATTAGACCTTCTATTTGATCCTGCAATCTCATTATTGGGCACCAACCCAAAAGAAAAATAATCATTTTAACATAAAGCCATTTACACTAGATTGTTTGTTGCAGCTCAATTTACAGTTGCCAAGATGTGGGAACAACCTGAATGCCCATCAACCCAGGAATGGATTAACAAGCTGTGGTACATGTATACTATAGAATACTATTCAGCCACAAAAAAGATGGAGACTTTACATACTTTATGTTAACCTGGGTGAAGTTGAAAAACATTCCCCTTATTAAAGTATAAAAGAATGGAAAACTAAATATCCAATGTATTCAATACTAACATGAATCCAGTACACAGTCTAGTACACACTTACATAAGAGGAAACTCAATTCAATTCAAGTTGGAGGGAGGGGCATGTGGGATGGAGGAGAAGGGAGGGGGAGAGGGGGTTGGTGTGCTCTCATTTAATGGGCACAATATTAGGGTATATAGCACACTTTTGGGATGCAGGCCACAACTATAAGAGGGATTTAACCTAACAAATGCAAATGCTGTAAACTAGTTGTTTGTACCCTCATATTAAACTGAAATTAAAAAAAAAAGAAATTAATTAAAAACAAAAAAAAATTTAAAAAAAGAAAAAGAAATGAATAAAAATACAATGCGCCCCCCCCAGTCCAAAAAAAAGATTATTTTTTCTGGACTATTCAGTGCCTCTTTCCTTGATATAATGTTAAAACTAGGTGCTTGCTTGAATGGATAGTTGTTGAAATTAGGGTTCTTATAAGGGGACAATAATGGAGATTTCTAATTTCCATCATGTTCTGCTCCCTATCCTTTCTCATATTTTTCTTTAGGTCATATACTATTTTAATTATTTAAACATCCTTATTTTATAGTTTGTGGCTGATAATTCTATTTTTGGAGATGATATCTAATCATTTCTTTTTTGCTCTTTTGACTGTTTTATCATAGGTTGCTTTTTTGTGTATTTTATAATTTTAGATTGTGAACTTATCTTTCTAGGACTTTATAGTGGAACATCTATGTGATCTAATTTGTCATACCCCAGGATTATGGCTAATCTAGGAATAAAATTTATGTTAATTTATTGGCATGAACTATAGAGATGATGGAAATTCAAACCTCAAACTTGTATAATTATGTTTATAAACTTACAAGGAATTTTTTTGCCTGTTACTTTGTTTCAAATAGAGTGACTGAGATTAAAAGTTTACTTTCTTTTTTGGCTCGGCACCTGTGGCTCAATCGGCTAAGGCGCCAGCTACCTACACCTAAGGTGACGGGTTCGAATCCCCAGCCCGGGCCCGCCAAACAACAATGATGGCTGCAACCAAAAAATGGCCAGGCGTTGTGGCGGGCACCTGTGGTCCCAGCTACTTGGGAGGCGGAGGCCGGAGACTCGCTTGAGCCCAGGAGTTGGAGGTTGCTATGAGCTGTGATGCCATGGCACTCTACCCAGGGGGATAGC
>CAUYQV010125824.1:0-33012 GCA_963574575.1 Galagoides demidoff
AAAAAAAGACAAAGATGGACACTTCATATTGGTCAAGGGAAAAATACAATAAGAAGACATTTCAATTCTAAACATTTATGCACTCAAATGCTCCCAGGTTCCTGAAACAGACCATAATATGATATACCATAACACCATAATAGCAAGGAGCTTTACAGGGGCCATTTACAGAGCTGGACAGATCCTCTAAACAGAAACTAAGGAAAGTTACAAGGAACATAAATGTGCCCCTAGAACAACTGTGCTTGATAGATGTATGTGGAACACTACATCCCAAAGGTAAAGAATATACATTCTTCTCATTGGACCATGGAAAATACTCCAAAATTGATCATATCCTAGAACACAAGTCAAACCTCAACAGAATCAAAAGAATTGAAATTTTACCTTGTATCTTCTGAGACCACAAGGTGTCAAAGATGGAACTCAACTCCAACAAAAATGTTCAAGCCCACACAAAGGCATGGAAATCAAACAACCTTATGCTGAATGACAGTTGGGTCAAGAAAGAGATAGAAAAGGAAATCATTAACTTCCTTGAGCATAACAACAATGAAGACACAAGCAACCAAAACCTGTGGGATACAGCAAAAGCAGTCCTGAGAGGAAAATTTATTGTTTTATATGCTTACATCCAAAAAACAGAAGGGGAGTGCATCAACAGACTCACAAACCATCTTATGGAACTGGAAAAAGAAGAACAATCTAAGTCTAAATCCAGCAGAAGATAAGAAACCTCCAAAATTGAATCAGAGATTTTTATTTTTTTTTATTAATTCATAAATACGTAAATGCATTTATGGGGCACAATGTGCTGATTTTATATACAACTTGGAATGCTTACATCAAACTGGTTAACATAGCCTTCACCTTCCTTACCCAATTATTGTGTTAAGACATTTATACTCTACACTTAATAGATTTGACATGTACCCTTGCAATATGCACCATAGGTGTGGTCCCATCATTTACCCTCACTCCATCCAACCTTTCCCCTCCCCTCCCATTCCCCTCCTCTTCCATCCTTCATTCTGTGCTATAGTTGTGTTTTATCTTTTATATGAAAGTGTAGGTGATTATAAATTGGTTTTATAATACTATTGAGTACAATGGATACTTTTTCTTTCATTCTTGAGATACTTTACTAAGAAGAACATGTTCCAGCTCCATCCATGTAAACATAGAAGTGGTAAAATCGCTATCTTTTTATAAAGCTGCATGCTATTCCATTATATATATATATATATATATATATATATATATATTAGAATTTATTAATTCATTCATGGGTCGATGGGCACCTCAGCTTCTTCCATGACTTGGAAATTATGAATTGAGGTGCAATAAATAATCTGGTGCAAATATCTTTTTTGTAAAGTGATATTTGGTCTTTTGGATATACACTTAGTAGAGGAATTGCAGTATCAAACAGCAGGTCTACTTTTAGATCTCTAAGTGTTCTCCAAACTTCTTTCCAAAAGGAATGTATTAGCTTGCATTCCCACCAGAAGTGCAGAAGCGTTCCCTTTTCTCCACATCCACACCAACATCTGTAGTTTGGGGATTTTTTCTGGTTTTGCTTTTTATTTAATCAAAGACTGGTGGATAAACATAAATACAGCCCAATTACTTCAGATCATTCTTCATATTGTATACACACAGACCAAGAAATCTGAAGTCAGCAATGAAATGCATACAGCTTTTTCTTCTCTCACTCAAAAAAAATTTTATTATTATTTCTTTCTATTAAATCATAGCTGTGTACATTGATACAGTCATGGAGTACATTGTGCTGTTTTTATATACAATTCGAAATATTTTCATCAAACTGGTTAACATAGCCTTCATGTCTTTTTCTTAGTTATTGTGTTAAGACATTTATATTCTACATTTAGAAAGATTCACACGTACCCTTATAAGATGAACCATAGGCATGATCCCACCAATCATCCTCCCTCCACCCATCCTCCCCCCCCTCCCCTCCAGTCCCCATACTCTTGGGCTATAATTGGGTTACAGTTTTCCCACCCATCCTCCACCCTCCCCTCCCCCTTCCCCATATTCTTGGGCTATAATTGGGTTACAGCTTTCCTATGAAAGCTATAAATTAGTTTCATAGTAGGGCTGTGTACATTGGGAACTTTTTCTTCCATTCTTCAGATACTTTGCTGAGAAGAATATTTTCCAGCTCCATCCATGTAAACATGAAGGAGGTAAAGTCCCCATCCTTCTTTAGGGCTGCATAGTATTCCATGGTGTACATATGCCACAACTTATTGATCCATGTGTGGGTCAATGGGCACTTGAGCTTCTTCCAAAACCTAGCAATTATGAGTTGGGCTGCAATAAACATTCTGGTGCAAATATCTTTTTTATAATGTGATTTTTGGTCTTCTGGATACATACCTAGTAGAGGAATTGTAGGATCAAATGGCAGGTCTAATTTTAGTTCTCTTTAAAGATAGCCTCACTTTGTCACCCTCAGTAGATTGCTGTGGTGTCATAGCTCACAGCAACCTCCAGCTCTTTGGCTTAGGCAATTCTCTTGCCTCAGCCTCCCAAGTAGCTGGGACTACAGATGCGACCACAATGCCCAGCTATTTTTTTGTTGCAGTTTGGCTGGGCCCAGGTTTGAACATGCCACCCTTGGTATATGGGGCTGGCACCCTACTCACTGAGCCACAGGCACCCCCCCCAAACCCACAAACTTAGAATCTCATCAGCACACACTCTCCTGTGACAAATGATTCAGACATAAATAAAGAACGAATGCAAAAAACTATATGCTAACATATGAATATCCTTTGTTAATGAAAAAACAGAAGTTGCCATAATGATTAAGATACATTCAGTTACTGATAGCTTGTTGTGCCCTAAAGGGCATTATCAAAGAGATAAATCATGCTGCAGAAAAAAGCTCTCTACATATACACAATGAGAAAATAAACTGCAAGATTAACGCGTGCATGTTTAATACTGGAAAAAAAATCACAGCCCTCCAAAATTTCTCCATGTTTGTTATAAAAGCCCCTTATACCCAACTAAAATTAAAATGATCTTAAAAGGATAATACTTGTAAAGTTTAAACCTTTTCAGCCACAGAAACGCCAATGGAAATAAATGTTCAGAGTCCTTTTCAAAACAAAAACAAAAATCTATTCTTCTGATAACACACAAGATTAAAAGGTCTACACAAGATACATTGCTCTACATTCCCAATGACTAGGGGAAAAAAAGTCAAGTCAGTTTTTAGTTTGCAGATCAAAGGGTTTTTTTACTCCAGCAGGAGTTCAAATTTTCTGTATCTTTCCACCAAAAACTGGATTTATGTTTGTGATTTTTCTCAGCAGCATCATCTTTGTAATTATAAGAGCAGTTGTGTATGTCTGAGTAATGGTGTACACCACAGTAAACATTTCTGCACCAGCATTCAAACATTAACAGTCCCACTTTCTTTCTGCACATGAAACATTGATTTGTTTGTTTGTTTATTTTGGTTTTTCAAGAGACTTGCTTTGCTCTTCAGATGACTGCTGTGTCATACCTGATACTGCAGCTTGCAGATCTTCTGTTTCAGGTACTGCTTTATCCACAGAGCTACTGTCCACTCGGGAAGATGCTACAGATTCTGATAAAAGAAACTGGTTTGATACAGGCCTTGGCTGCATGGATGAAGATGTAGAATCTAACAATAACTGAGCTCCTGGGACACTGCCATCTGCATACTGAACTGGTAAAGATTCAGACATACTACTGACAGAAGTTACAGGTGGGCTTATTCTACCATTACTACTATTCTGTCTCTGAAGATGTTCTTTATAGTATACTGAACACATGCCTTTTGTACAAGGGTTTCCATAAAATCTTTAACCAGTGGAACAAAGCATAGGCACTTGGTCATGATTAGTTTCTTGAGCTATGTTGCTCTGTTGCACACTCTGATAAAAGAACAGGATTTTGAATTAGGGTTCCTACTATACTAAGGGTGTTTTATGGTTATCTCTGTATAGCAGTCCCCAATTCCCTATATCAGGTTGTTTTCACTGCTGTTGATTGGGCAAAACAAACCTCTATAATTTTCTGTTTTCCTCTCCTCAGATTAACTTCACTTGAAGTTGTACACCAAAGTGACCCCACAGGGGGTTAATCTTAAAGACGAGTTGAGCCACAAGTGACTGATCAAACAAATGGGCAGTGTACACTATGATCTTTCACTCTTCTTTTCTATTAGATAGTTTATTTTTCTCTGTTAGGTAGGTTATTAGCAATGCTGTCCTTTAATTCCCCCTCCCAACCACATTGGTTAGAATTGATATTCTTATCAATGAACTCAAGACTGGGGAGTTTGGATGATGGACTGTTCTTCTGTAACTGTTTCCTGTTGACTTAGGTTCTCCCTACTTGAGAGTCCAATTGAGGTTCATTAAAGGGGAGCAGTTGAAATTGGATAGTCTTAGAAGCCAAAGGAGAGGAAGGATAGAGGTTTTATTGGAAGGAAACAATAGGGTTAGAATTCTGTTTTGCATGAATATTATTAAATAGCAGAAAATGTTGGGTCTGAAAATGAGTGTTAAAAGCAGAACTGTTAGGGGCTCTAAGAGAACCATGCCACACATGGAGTTTTAAATCCCTCCAGTCAAATTCATTAGAAGTGGCTCAGTGCCTGTGGCTTAAGTGGCTAAGGCACCAGCCACATACACCTAAGGTGGCAGGTTCGAATCCAACCTGGGCCCGCCAAACAGCAATGATGGCCACAACCAAAAAATAGCCAGGTATTGTGGCAGGTGCCTGTGGTCCCAGCTACTTGGGAGGCAGAGGCAAGAGACTCACTTGAGCCCAGGAGTTGGAGGTTGCTGTGAGCTGTGATGCCAAAGCACTCTACCCAGGGGGACAGCTTGAGGCTCTGTCTCAAAAAAAATTTTTTTTTTTCACTAGAGGTTCCCTGTTTATGAACTGTATTAGCCCTTTTAAAAATGTCTTGAAGGTTAGTTTGTATTTTCTCTGACTGATTAACAAAGGAACAATAATAATTTTCTTTTAACATGGAACATGTGTCTCTTTGATTGGCAGTTAAGAGATCAAGAGTTCATCTTTTTTGTAATATAACCCTCACCAGGGAATTTATTTGTTGTTGTAAAATAGTAATTTCTTGGGCTGATTGCCTGACTAATTTTCAAAGACAGTCTTCACACCAAAAACAATTGAGTTAAATAAGCCAGCTATGTCAGCAACAAATCCAGATATTACTCCAATTATTGTGAGAATGAGAAAGGGCACTGCACTTGGTTCAAAGTTATGAGGAATAAATGGAATGAGGTGCAGTATATTGATAAGAATAAGGTTAGGAATTATGTATGCCAGAATACAAGTATCCATCCAGTTTGCTGGGAGGCATAAATAAGCATTTGATCCACGAAGAAGGTAAATTTGAACTTGGGGATTTAAACCAGTGTTTATGGATATACTATTATAAAGACACGCTGTATGTCTTTATAAATAGAAGCTAAAAGTCACTGTGACAAACAGAGCTATACCTAGTAATAGTGGCAAGGTTATTTGTCCAATTGAAGGAAGTAATAGTCGGAGTACATCCTATCTCATAGGCCTCAGGGGTACTTAGTTTTTGACATCCCTGGAAATTGATTTAACTAAATTGGAACCAAAAGTTATGGCTAGGCATAGTGGCTTACACCTGTAATCCCAGCACTTGAGAGGCCGAGGCAGGTGGATTGCCTGAGCTCATAGGTTTGAGATCAGCCGAAGTCACAGCGAGACCCCGGCTCTAAAAATAGCTGGGCATTGAGGCAGGTGCCTGTAGTACCAGCTACCTGTGAGGCTGAGGCAAGTGAATTGCTTAAGCCCAAGAATTGGCGGTTGCTCTGAGCTGCGATGCCACAGCACTCTACCCAGGGCAACAGCTTTAGGCTCTGTCTCAAAAATAAATAAATAAATAAATAAATAATCACAAGTGGATGGTAAAGTGTACAGAAACTGAAAATTAACAAACTATTTAAAACCGCGAATCACTGACTTTTCAGAAACTACACAGATGGGTGCTGGTCAACAGCACAAAGGGATAATGGATGAATCTGCGTTGTTCTAGCTGCTCCCCATGCCACCCATCTTCAAGAAAAGCCTGACTAGATATTGACCCAGGCTAATGCTGGCAGCAGATCCAGTGACGGTAGCCTGCCTGTCAGTAGATCCACCGGGTTCACAATTCTGATCTGCGCCCAGGCATCTGATGGATCTCATTGATTTTGGCACCCTGATGCCCAGTGATGAATCATTTGGAATGGTGAGTTCGTGAGAAATAGTCTGAGCAGATGCATCCAAACCTGCCCAATAGCCTTTCACCTCTGGAGAGCTGGATTCTTTGCCACTGAATCCGGTGTTGCCATGCATCATGGGAAAATGAGACTGTTGCATTGCCAACTAGTACAGCTTGGTCAAATCTGGCTGTGGAATGGCATACTGTCCTTGAATGGTATAGGCCTCTAGAGGAGGTCCCTCCAGGTCAGGGTTGAGGCACATGGACAGGGTGGTGTGGGGAAAGCTTACACTGTTACTACCTGTGTTATACCTGTCCCGACCACCTGCAAAGATGACTAGAGAACTAGACGGTTTGGGCCAGTACAGGATTGTCATACCCTTTGCAGGGGACTGGGAGAATCTCCAACATGACCACGCAGATCTGTTTGGCACACTCAATGACGCATTGTGGAATGCCAGCAATAGTAATGACCTGCTCAGTTGAGTTGGGTAGCTTATCCCCTGCCACCTAGACCTGAGCCCCTGTACTCTCTTGTATTTCCTTGATCTTGCAGCCACCTTTTCCAATGAGAGAGCCACACTGACTAGCAGGGACCACCAGCCTCAGGGTAACTGGAGGTCTACTAGCAGCTGTGCTGTTGGTCATAGAGATGCTGATGTCCTCTTCCAGTTTGTCAATGATCTTAGCAAAGACTTTGAAAATGGCATTAGTGAGTCCAGCCACAGTGATAATTCTTTGAGGACAATTCCCTTCTGAGATGTTGATACGTGCCACTCTACTGGGGCATCTTCTTAACTGATTCTCCTTTCTTTCCAGTGATACTGCCAACTTCCTTTCCATGCATAAGTAGCCGGATGGTGAGAGTAACATTTAATCCACCTTCAATCACACCGGTATCCATGTTGAGCATTGTTCTGGGGAGCTGGACTTTGCGTGGTCAAGTCTTTGGTCACTGGTCAGGGTGAAAGCCAAAAACTCGGGCACAAGGCGACTGAGGGGAAAAGGGGAGAATGGGAAGGACAGGAGGCTGGGCAGAACAATATGGATGGGCGGGAAGGCGAGGGTGAAGGTGGGGTGAAGGAGGAAGAAAAGGAAGGGGGGAAAGGGGGTGGAGGAGGAGGAGAAGGAAGGGAAAAAGACCCTGGGGCAGGCAGAGCAGAAGAAGGCCCAGGCTGAGGTCGCTCTGGCTGCTGCCTCTGCTGGTCTGGGCAAGATCTCCTTTCTAAAAATAGCCAGACCCTGTGGCTGGCACCTATAGTCCCAGCTACAGGGGAGGCTGAGGCAAGAGAATCGCTTAAGCCCAGGAGGTTTTTTTTTTTTTTTTTTTGTTTGGCGGGGGGGGGGGTTTACCCACAACGTCTAGCCTATGGGGCCAGTGCCACATACTCCTTTGAGCCACAGGCAGCTCCCTAAGCCCAGGAGTTTGAGGTTGCTGTGAGCACTCTACTGAGGGCAACAAAATGAAACTCCATCTCAAAAAAAAAAAAAAAAGAGGTGAGACTTTCTTAGAACTTAGGGGTCCTCCCATTTGTAACCTTATAAGATTGCTTCCAGGGATTGCTGCAGCAGTTGTAAACTGTCACAGTGCTGGTGATTTTTACCATGCTAAAGAGGCTAAGTTGGTTCTGTTCATGCTCCAAGCCTGGAAAAGACCCTAACCTCAAGTTTCCTGCTGTCATGGGTTAAGTGCTAGGTGTTCAAGGCTGTTCATTGGCCTCTTCAAGTTTGCTCCCTGTCTGTGGTGAAGGTGCTAAACTGTGTAACCTGCTTCAAGCTGTTAAGTCTGTTAGCCTGTATCTGCAATTTGTCCCTTAAATCCTGGAAGGGAAACTGAGGGCTCAGAAGCCATGAAGACTCCCTCCTTCCATTAGGCCAACCAGTGGCCTTGGGGCTCCAGATTGAGGAGAAAAGGGGCTTGCCTACTTGTTGTCAGTATGTGGCAGAGTGGAGTGTGATCAAGGGCTCTGGATTGGAATGCTCAAGGGGCAGGAAGTGCCTGAAATCAGAGCTAACTTGGAGGCACAGAGTAGGGGGTGCCTGGAAGGGGGACACGTGTTGTGGCACAGGGAAGCCTGGGAGGGGAACAAAGGTCCCTGCTGGGTGTGACCAGACCTCTCCGCCAGAGCTGACTACTTCTGCCTTTGGCAAATATTTCACAATACCCTTGTGTATGTGTGTGTGTGTGTGAGAGAGAATGTGTGAACGTGAAGTGAATTGTGATGTAAGAGGCCAGAGAGTCCAGCCAGGATGAGTAAGAGGGTGTGGGCTAGCACACTCTCTCACACCAGTGCCCAGAGAGTGGGTACAAAGTGAGGAGCTGCCCATCACATCGCTCACACTCAGAGAGTACCTGACCTGAAGCCTGTGTCCTCATGGCAAGTGAGTAGTGGCCTCCAAGGACACAGCCTGATTGGGGTGGGGGGTAGGGAGTGGAGGGGACTCAGTGAGGAGAGACTTGAGAAGGCAAGAGAAGCCTTGCCTTCCTCCTGCCACCATCACCATTACTGGAGTTCTAGTCTAGACCACAGTTCTGGACACAAGACCCACGGGGGCTGGATCCTTCACAACCCTCACACCTGGCTTTCCTTTGTGTCATCTGTATGGATTTCAGTCCCTGGAGCTTTCTCAGCTCCTAAGGAGGCAAGGGTCAGGCCAAGGATAAACATGCAGACTCAGCTTGCCCTTCTCAAAGTCCAATGACTCTTTTCTCTTGCATTCTCTTTGAGAGATCTGAATTTGGGGATCTCTGTGCTCACATGGGAGGGAAGTAATTCTGAATCCTCTGCTTCTCATACATACATCTTCTGTAATGTTTGGTTGGTGCTGGAGGTGATGGACCCTAGATGGGGACAATGCCTTAATTTCTCCACTCTGCTAAGAGAGGAAGTGGTAGAAGAGAGGGCAGATATTTTTAATCCTCGGCCACCAGCAAGGGACAGGACACTCACCATGTTTCATGGGGTGCCTCAAAGGTGACAGGGGTCCCCAAATGCTGAGCAGGCCCAGCTATGGCTCCATCTCCAGTCCACCCAGCCCAGGACCACAGCAAGTGCCTCCCAGAGAGACCTACCTGAGTGAGAAGATCCTCATCCCGGACACAAAATCGGTGGGAATGCTGGAAACTTCCTGGGGGCTTTTGGGATTGGCAGGATCCAGTAGGATCTTACAGACTGGGAGAGGGGAGTCTTCTTGTGACTGTGGAAAGTCCCTTTCAGCTCTGAGCTGTAGAGACAGACTGTGACAACTGTCTCTAACCCCAGCACTTAGGCAGGGTACTCAGTATTTGTCTAAAAATTATCAAACGGCTTTGTGAATGAGTCTGAGCTTCCTTATGATGGAAAAGGGGCATGGGGTGAATTAGGACTGGAAGCTGGAAGATGCATTTTAGTATTTAAGGAAAGGACCAGGACAGGGCATGGACACAGAGGAGGCTGCTGGCTGGCATCTAGGATGCTGTCACCTGCACTCCAGAATCTTTAGCAGATTCCTAAACTAACAGGCCAAGCCCAGGAATAGGGTGGGGGGATCAGAACCTCAGTGGACCCCAGAGAGTGATCTGAGAAGGGGCTGAGGAGGAAGGAGCTGGACTAGGGGGCCTTACCTCCCTGAAAGTCCCCTGTCAGGGCTCTGAGGACCTGCTGAGTCAGAGCCTGCAAGAGGCAGGGAAGTCAGGTGCAGGCTGGCCACTGAGAACGTGATGGCTCCAGAAAGCAGTTCTTCCTCTGTGACTCAGCAAATCCTCCTGGTTCCTCCATCCATCTCCCGCTCCCTGGGGGGTGGGGGGGCAGCTCCAGGCTTAAGGTCTAGAGGGCAGGCTGGCCCAAGGGGCTCAGGGTCCTGTGGGCTTAGCTGGAGGCTAGCGAAGGCCAGCTGCCTTCACCTCCACTACTCCCAGGACCCCATCAACCTGTTCTCATCCCCAGGGCACATTCAGTCTGCGGAAGCTGTGGGCCTTCACAGGGCCTGGCTTCCTCATGAGCATCGCTTTCCTGGACCCAGGAAACATCGAGTCAGATCTCCAGGCTGGCGCTGTGGCTGAATTCAAAGTGACTGAGTTGGGACCTGAGACAGGGCTAGGTGGGGAGGGAGTTGACTGGGCTAAGTGGGTGGAGTTCCCTGCTTGCCATGTTTCCCTAGGTCCTGCATGAATGAATGGTATTAACTGGGAGCAGGTGTCAAGTTCAAACAGGCCAGGAAAGGGTCCCCAGTGTAGCCCTGTCAGAGTGTGGGGTATATGGGGTGAGGGGGTTATAGAGATAAGCACCCCACACTCAGACATGGCAGTTCAACTTCAAGCGCTCCTTACTGTTGTAATAAATCTCTGCCCCACAGTAACAGGGGGTTGGTCTTCTTGCTATATCTCTCCCACCTTCTCCCCAAGGAGGGGTACCACCAACCCAGGGTTTTTCTGAGACTGGCGCCTCTGGCTGAAAGCCTCTCCCTGCCTTCTCGCAGCTGCTCTGGGTGCTGCTCTGGGCCACGGTGTTGGGCTTGCTCTGCCAGCGACTGGCTGCTCGGCTAGGCGTGGTGACAGGCAAAGATTTGAGTGAGGTCTGCCATCTCTACTACCCTAAGGTGAGCTTGGGGACCTGGACAGGAAGAACCCACTGGTTTCAAACCCCAAACAGGTATATATAGCTTTCATGATCAAATTCATCATCTCAGCTGGTGCATCCCAAGTCTATTTGCTAGATGAAAAGACTGAGGCCCAAATTGATAGCACACAATCTGAGAGGCACCTCAGAGATGCACTGGTGATTTTACAGAGGTAGGGAGAAACTGAAATCTGAAAAACTGACTTGCCCATGCTAAAATTAGGGAGCCATCAACTCAGGGATGGCCATTGGCTGGGGTAGATCCTGGGGATTTGGTAGTTGTATCCAGAAAGGAAAACAGGAATCATAGCACTAGACATTTCAAAGGTATTTAATGAAGGGATTTAAAAGTTTGAAAGGGCTGCAGGAGCAAAGGTTACCCAAAGATCGGAACCTGCTACACCCCTGACATAAGCTCAAGAGCCATGATTTGCTACTGAGCTTCCAGAAGCATTGCTGACACTCACAAAATGGCTACTTGTGCTGCCAGACCCCAGGTTGCCTCGCGTCCTTTATGGTGTCACTGCCAGAAACACCATCAGAAACAGGGAAAAAATGGCTTCTCTCTGTCTTCCAATCTCCTAAAAGCGTGTCCTATAACACCCACCCGGAAGCCAGCAGACAAGGCCATCTTGCAAATCTAGTTTGCAGGCTTCCAGCCCGGTAGCACAGCACAGGATGTGGAAAGGTGAGTGTTGGGCTGAGACAATAGACAGATAACTGGCAGATAACTGAAGGATCCTCTCCCACCCACAGGTGCCCCGCACCCTCCTCTGGCTAACCATTGAGCTGGCCATTGTGGGCTCAGACATGCAGGAGGTCATCGGTACAGCTATCGCCTTCAACCTGCTCTCTGCTGGACGGTATAACCCCCATGTGTACAGCTCATTAGCCCAAGGCTGGGAGCAGCTGCTCCTTGTCCCTAGGCCTTGTGCCTCCCTGAGTCCATTTAATCCTGATTTAGCCCCTCTGACATAGGGCTATTGCCCTATTTCCCAGAAATGAAAATTTACTTGTCTAAAGTCACACAGGTGTGAGTTCTGCACACTTCAGAACTGTACCCCCAGGCTCTCCGGCATGCCTCCTTTCCCATCTAGCCTTGCCACTCTCACTCCCCTCACCCTAGCTGTCTGAGGGCACTTGGGTCTCCCCTCCCAAAAGACCAGATTCCACAGTCTCTAGCCCTGAGCATGGGCGTTCAAGACCATGCTGTTTGGGCTGACCCAGTTCATTCTGGTTTCAGGATCCCACTCTGGGGTGGCGTCCTGATCACCATAGTGGACACCTTCTTCTTCCTCTTCCTTGATAACTACGGTAGGTGTGCACCTCACTTCACAGGGGCCTGTTAGTGGTGAGGTGTTATGCTGGGAGAGGGGCTCTGACAGTGCCTGGCAGTGCAGAGGCTCTCCCTCAACTGGTCACTGTGTGGCAAGTGACTTAGACCTTGAGTTTTTTGGTAACATCAGGAAAATAAGAGAGCAGACATCAGAGATTGTTGTGAAGATTCACTGAGGTAATTATATGTTAGGCACTTAGCACAGAGCCTGGAAGTGATCCAGATACTAGCCATTAACAATTGTTTATGTTACAGATTTTTTTGGTTTGTGTGTTTGTTTTACCCCTATGTTCTACCCCTAGGGCTGCGGAAGCTGGAAGCCTTTTTTGGATTCCTTATTACCATTATGGCCTTGACCTTTGGCTATGAGGTGGGAAGCCAGAACTATAATTCCCTATGCCCCTAAGGTCATTCTTCTCCCCCCTCCCCTTCCCTGCCCCCTTGTGGTTGGGACTGGTGGGAAGTGAGAATTAGACAGAGGCAGTGGCTTTGGCTGCAGAGGGGCAGACCAGACTCCTGACCAGACTCCTCCCTACAGTATGTGGTGGCACAACCCTCCCAGGGAGCACTTCTTCGAGGCCTGTTCCTGCCCTCATGCTCTGGCTGTGGTCATCCTGAGCTGCTGCAGGCCGTGGGCATTGTGGGTGCCATCATCATGCCCCACAACATCTACCTGCATTCGGCCCTGGTCAAGGTGAGCAGAGGGGAGAGGAGGAAGAGATGTCCCTCCTGTAGAGCCCTGCAGACCCCTCCTCCAATCCTCAAGCTCCACTGCTCTGGCACCTTTCTTCGGGACAAACATTTTCTTTAAAAAAATTTTAATAATATATTTGATTAGGTGGGTGGATTGCCTGAGCTCAGGAATTCAAGGCCAGCCTAAGTCACAGTGAGATCCCATCTCTAAAAATAGGCAGGTGTTGTGGTAGGCACCTGTAGTCCCCGCTACTCAGGAGGCTAAGGCAAAAGGATTACTTCAGCCCAAGAATTTGAGGTTGCCGTGAGCTATGATGCCATAACACTCTATTGAGGGCAACAAAATAAGACTATGTCTCAAAAAAAAAAAAATATATATATATATACACAATATATATAATTATATATGTATAATATTATAATAATTCCCTAGAGGTAGGACATAGGGGCATTTTATATATATATGTACATATATAATTATATATATTGTGTATATATATTTATATAATATAATATATAATTTTATATATTATGTACTATACATATATAATTATATGATACATATATTTATATATATATTATTAGAAATGTAGTGTGGTGGCTCACATCTATAATCCCAGCACGTTAGAAGGCTGAGGCAGGAGGATCACTTGAGGCCAGAAGTTGGAGATCAGCCTGGGAAGCACGTAGAGACTCTATCTCTACAAAAAATTAAAAAATTAGCCAGCATGGTTGCATGCAGTGGTAGTCCTAGCTACTTGTGAAGCTGAAGCAGGAGTATCACTTGAGCCCAAGAGTTTGTGGCTGCAGTGAGCTATAACTGTACCACTGTACTCCAGCCAGGGTGACATAGTGAGACTCTGTCTCTCTACAAATAATAATAAAAAATTATTAGAGAAGGGATCTTGCTATATTGCCCAGGCTGGCCTCAAACACCTGGGCTCAAACAATCCTCTCATCTTAGTTGCACAGGTAGCTAGAACTACAGACTGAAGCCTACTACTATGCGAAGCAATACTCCTTTACCAAATGAGTAAGTAGCTGGACACAGTGGTGTAGGCCTATAGTCCCAGTGATTTGGAAGGTTGAGGCAGAGGATCCCTCGAGCCTAGGAATTGGAGGCTGCAGTAAGCTATGATCAGGCCTTTGTGGCAAAAGCAGAGATGCAGGATAGGTCAGATGACCAGGGTACTTTAGAAGGTACTGGGGTTTGGACAAGACATAGACAGAAGTGTGAAAGTTTGGGATACTGTGGTGGTCCTAAGAGACTTTGGCTCTTTCCTCCCCCTTTGACCTTCATAGTCTCGAGAGATAGACCGGACCCGCCGAATGGACATCCAAGAAGCCAACATGTACTTCCTGATTGAAGCCACCATTGCCCTATCTGTCTCCTTCATCATCAACCTCTTTGTCATGGCTGTCTTTGGACAGGCCTTCTATCAGCAAACTAACCAGGCTGCGGTGAGACACACTCCCCACCCCCATGTGCCCATGGTCATGCCCTACACACATGCCCTACAAGTCTTGCTGAGGACCCTAGGCAATGCCTTGAATTCTAGGCACTGGAGTCTTGTCTTCTGATAATCTTCATTGTTGGCAGATAAAACACAGTTCATTCAGCAAATAATTAGAGAGCATTTGTTGTATACCAGGCAGTGTCCTAGATGCTGGAGATACAGTAATCAGTGATGCAAAGACCTACCCCTTTGTACCTTAAATAGGAAGGAGGCTGATCACACAGGAAATAAGTCAACAAATAAATACTCATGGGAAACACAGAGCATGAACCACAACTCTGTGGTGGAAATAAAGGGGTGATACAGCATAACTGGGGATATGGGAGGGCTTATGTTAGCCAGAGTGGTCAGGAAAAGCTTGGAAGAGGAGACATTTGTGCCAACATTGAAAACGGAGCTAGCCAGCTCCTCCTTGGTTTTCTGGGGTTTGGGACCTGTGTCTCTCTCTTTCTGAGACTGTAACAACTGCTAGCCAGTGTTGGGCACTTACTGAATGCTGAACACTGTGTGAGGGTCCCCTCTGGGGACCTGGGTGCTGCCACTGCCTTGCTATGTGAGGTCATGCCTCTCTATGGGTCTATGTTCCCTGGCACAAGGAAAGAGGTTTAAATAGGGACTGTAGCCGGGCACAGTGGCTCATGCCTATAATCCCAGCACTGTGGGAGGCTGAGGAGGGAGAATTGCTTGAGCTCAGGAGTTGGAGACTTGCCTGAGCAAGAGTGAAACTCCAACTCATTAAAAACAAACAAACAAACAAACAAAAAAAACCAAACAGGCGCCTGGCAAGCACCTGTAATCCCAGTGGCTTCTGGAGGCTGAGGCAGCGGGATGCCCACAGCCCCAGTCTGAAGTTGCAATGAACTATGATGCCACTGCACTCTGTTCAGGGCATAGGGTGGGACTCTGTTTCAACAACTAACTAAATAAACAAACAAACAAGTAAATAAATACTATAAACCCTTGTCTTCAAGACCAGGTGCGCCACACAGCTGTGGGAAGTGAGTCGGTGTAAGGAAGGGGAGTGGGGCCACGCTGGTCAATTGTCTCTCTGTGGTAATGCCAGCTCTTAGGAATCCAAGAGAAGCTGGAAATCGGGTTCTCACGGGAAGTCTTCTCAATTTAAATGTTGGAAAAAAAATACATTAAAGGAAAAAAAACCCAGAAGTTTGTTACCCAAACAAAATATGTCTGGCCGGATTCAGCCTGCCATACACCACTGTTTGAACTTTGGTCAAGGCCGGCAGTCTGGTTTTACAAGACTGCATGTGTGCTTCACATCATCCTCTCACTGCTCCGGTGCCCGCAGTTCAACATCTGTGCCAACAGCAGCCTCCACGACTACGCCAACATCTTCCCCATGAACAACGAGACTGTAGCCGTGGACATTTACCAAGGAGTAAGAGTGCCTGACCGGTGGGCGGGGGAGGTCGCCCCGCCCGCTTCAGGGGCGGAGTCTTCAGGGAAAGGGTGGGGCTACTCGCTTTACCACGCCCTATCCCCCGCAGGGCGTGATCCTAGGTTGCCTCTTCGGCCCCGCCGCCCTCTACATCTGGGCCATAGGTCTCCTGGCAGCCGGGCAGAGCTCCACTATGACAGGCACCTACGCTGGACAGTTCGTGATGGAGGTGGGACAGTGGGCAAAGACAACAGGTGCACTGCTAGGGGCCAGGCCTTGTTGATCCTTAAAGCAGCCCAGAGGGCGCCAATATAATCCTTACTTTACAGATGAGAAAACTGAGATTCAGAGAGGTGAGGCTACTTGTGGAAGCTGCAGACCCAGGACTAACATGAGCATTTCCCCCAAAACTTTAGTCTTCAGCAAGCAGCTATGGGAGGACTTCCTCGCCCCCATTTCTCCCCACTCATCCCTTCTCTGCCAATTAGGGACAAAGTAATGGAAAAACAGAGAGTTCCCTAGGCATGAGGTGGACAGAGGGTCTCTCCTCTAGAAGCCCTAGTACTGCAGGTCTCCACCACTAAGGGGCTCACCCCTCATACCCAGGGCTTCCTGAAGCTGCGGTGGTCACGCTTTGGTAGAGTCCTTCTCACTCGCTCCTGTGCCATTCTGCCCACGGTGTTGGTGGCTGTCTTCCGGGACCTGAAGGACCTGTCAGGTCTCAACGACCTGCTCAACGTGCTACAGAGTCTTCTGGTGAGATGTGCAGTCTCTACAATCCCTGCCCCCTATAGAGCCAAACCAGAACCACAGCAACCCCCACCCTGAGCATACCCTGGCCAGCCAGGCCCTATCCTAAACATCCTTTGCCTACAAGGCTCACCTAAGTCCCACAGCCACCTCAGGAGGTAGGAACCATCATTTTATTTCCATTTTACAGATGGGAAAACTGATGTGTGAAGTTAAGTGACTAGTGGCAGAGCAGGGATTTAAAAATCAGGCAGCCCTTGACTCGGCACCTGTGGCTCAAGTGGCTAAGGTGCCAGCCACATACACCTGAACTGGCAGGTTCGAATCCAGCCCAGGCCCATTAAACAACAATGACGGCTGCAACCAAAAAATAGCCAGGCGTTGTGGCGGGTGCCTGTAATCCCAGCTACTTGGGAGGTGGAGGCAGGAGACTTGCTTGAGCCCAGGAGTTGGAGGTTGCTGTGAGCTGTGATGCCATGGCACGCTACCCAGGGCAACAGCTTGAGGCTCTGTCTCAAGAAAAAAAAAAAATCAGGCAGCCCTCAAAACACTTTCTCCTGCTTTGGAGCCCCAAGTCCTTGGAAGGCACAGAAAGGGGGAAAGAGGCTCAGAGTCATTGGGGAACTTGCCCAAGGGCACACAGCCAGGCAGAAGATGACAAGCTGCATTCTGTTCCTTCTCTCCTGTACGCTGAGGGCAGAGTCCCTCAGCCTCCACCTCCCATTGCACTCCCAGCTTCCATTTGCTGTGCTGCCCATCCTTACGTTCACCAGCTTGCCCGGCCTCATGAAGGAGTTTGCCAATGGCCTGTGAGTACTCCCTATCCCAAGCACTGGACATGCATTACCACATTTGGTCCTCACAACCACCCAGGTAGGAACTACCATTATCCCTATTATCCAGATGAAGCAACTGAGGCTCGATGAAGCAACTGAGGCTCAAAGAGGTTAAGAGACTTACCCAGGGTCACACAGCTAGCAAGTGGAGGAGGTAGAAATGGAATTCAGGGGTGAGGGACATTTCTAGACCCTGCGCTCCTCACTCTCACCACAGACTTTGCTCTTACCAAATCTCATCAGTGTGCAGCCTAGAGAGGCCAAGAGGCAAGAGGTGGGCTAGATAGAGAGTATATATGCTCCAGACCCTATAGTCCAGAGAAGCTGAGAGCCACCTTTGTGTTATCTGCCCCATCACCAGCTGTAGGCACTAGGGAAGGAGGAGGAGGCATAGATGATATAGGTGGTCCAGCTGCATCTGGCCAGTCCTGAGCCTCTCTTTTATTCCCCAGGCTGAGCAAAGTCATCACTTCCTCCATCATGGTTCTGGTCTGTGCCATCAACCTCTACTTCGTCGTCAGCTACCTGCCCAGCCTCCCACACCCCGCCTACTTCGGCCTTGTAGCCCTCCTGGCTGCAGGTTACCTGGGCCTCACTACCTACCTGGTACTGTAGGGCTAGGGGGTGCCTTGGGGAGGCAAAGAGAGGCAACAAATGAAGAGGGTATGGGGGGGGGGACACACATAGGGAGACGTCCGTGGAGGTCTTGTCCTCTCCCCCACTCATGGCTACACCTCCCCAGGTCTGGACCTGTTGCATTGTCCATGGAGCCACCTTTTTGGCCCACAGCTCCCACCAACACTTCCTGTATGGACTCCCAGAAGGGAAGGAAAGAGAGACCTCTGGATGAGCCCCCCAGCAAAGCTGGCTGGAAGATGATGCATGAGGCAGACTGGCCTGCTGAACATGGAGAGGCGACTGAAGGCAGCAACACACAGTAGGAGAGTTCTAGAGGCAGACCCATAGGAGTCCCTTAGGCACTGTTTCTGTTTCCTAGCTTAGAAAAGAGATTAGCTTATGGGACTCAGTGTTCTCATCTGTAAAATGGGAACAACACCAACCCTGCAATGGATGTTAAGCAGTTTAACACAATGTCTGGCACTTGGGACTGAAAAAAAAATTGAAAAAATATGTATTGAGTACCTGTAAGAGTAGCCTGTCAGACCCACTTACTGTAGGGATGAAAAAAGGTAGGACACAGGCTCCAAACTGGTACTTGAAATAGAATCTGATGAATGCTAAATAAATACTAGTTCTCTTCTCATCCCAAAGAGAAGAGAATTTAAATCTGCAAAGCAGGATTTAGAAGCATCAACAAGACCCCCCTACTTAAATGTCTTGTTTCCCTCCTATTCCTTGAAGCCTTTCTGTTCTGCCTGTAACCCATTTTCCAGTCATTAAAAGGAAGAGCAGTTAGTTCTCTCTTCTTCAGGGTCTAGATGATAAGGAACACAGGAGTCCATGCCTCCCAGGCCCAATTCATTTGCAATCACCCCAGGGGACTGGCCTGGACTCCCACGCCACGCTCCTTCTCTGCTGTCTCTCAGCTCCCCCTAGGGGCAGGGACGGTGCCTAGTTCAGGCACCCTTACCGTAGCAGGATGCACTCCTCTCGCCCGAGTGTAACGACTGGGAGAGCCCAGTCGGGCTCGGATCGCAAACCTCGAGTTCACACAGAATCCTCCTAAGCTAGGAGCTGGCGGGTGGGAGGGCGGGTAGTGTGTGCGTGAGGAACCCCCTGCCGCAGGGAGCAGCCGGGTGAGTGACCCTTCGCCTGATGCGAGAGGCTGAACTTTATAGACATTCCCTAGGCTGTTTCTAGGCTCCCCCAAGTCCCTCCTCCAGTCCCTGGGACCCGGTCCGGGGAGCTGAGGAAGGCAACACCGTAAAAGGGGCTGCCGCACCTTTCCCCAGAGTTGAGCCAGGAACACGTATTGTACCTGGGAGTACCCCTGATTTCCCAGGACCTTGCACGGCCTGGCTTCCCGCTCAGGTTGGGGCGCTTGTTTATGAGAAGAATTTCCTATTTCTTAAAAGGGCAACAATGCTAGTGGGGCCAGCAAAAAGATAAGGCGTGGGACAAGTCTGGTGCAATTAGGACAACTGCCGCAGAAGACACCTGGGCAAGAGGGCTGCCCATCCTCCTCTAGGCTTCGTAGTGGAAAATATGGAGCCCATGAGAGATGATGGAGCAGATGGATGGGTGGCAGTTAGTGAAGAAAGGCATCTCCCAGAACTTCCAGTTTCCAGAAATGCCCCTACTTGTATTTTCTGCAAAACCATCTAGTCAATTCCCTTGGCATTAAATGGGTGTCGGTCATGTGCCAGGCCCAGTGCTACAGTTAGAGGAGGGAGCCAAAGTCCCGAATTAAAGATGTCAGCTTTCTAAGAGCTCACACCCTAGAGGAGTATAACAGCTAAGTCAACAAGTTACTAAGTAGCAGGATGCGGTGAAGGACACTGCCAGTGAGCTGACTCCTGTACAGGATTGTGAAAGCTGAATGGGGGTGGTGGTGTGGGGGGCCAGTATACGGCAATGAGTGTGCTAGGAGTAGGGGGGCTTATGTGTGCATAAGCGTTGAGGCATGAAACCAGGGAGTTATTAGATCATGTGAGGTAGGACTATGGGACCCTGGAGAAATGGGCAGGCTGGTCCTGTGAACTTGGGGACAAAGAAGACACCTGAAGGCCAGCTGAGGGGCTACCCTGGGCCTGGGTGAAAGCTTAGTGATGGGGTCAGGCAAAGGTCAGGCATTTTAGGCCTTTTCTTAGAGCTGCACCCCCTACCCCCTTAGTAGCTCTGGTCCTCTCAGCCCCAGACTCAGCTCAAATTTGACAGAGGAAGACATGCTCCCACTTAAGCCCCTGGGCGGGAGTGCCTGCTGAAGACATCTTCCCTTCCTGTACTGCCCTCCAACCCCTACCTCCCCAACTGGGCTTTCTGGGTTAAGTTTGGTGACTGCTGGGGTGCTAGTTGGAAAAGACAAATGCAGTAGAACCCCCATAGCTGACCACCTCCCTATATCAACTGCCTCCTTAAGTTGACCTAATTTACATAGACCGGACATACACCACATGTACGTGTCAGTACATCCAACCAAGTTCCTTATGTTGACCGCCTGTATATGTTGACATTTGTTATAGCCCCTTGAGTAGTCAACTTACAGAAATTCTACTATAGATGTTCACAGTTGCCAGAGAGGACCCTGCTGAGCCCCATCTCTCCCCTACCCCATTTCTCAGCCTCCATGACTTCATTCTTCCTGGGGGTGCAAACTGATGGAACAGATAAAAATAAACTGTTGTGGGTAAGGAGACCCACAGCTCCTGGGGTAGAGAGGAATAACAGTGAGTCTGGACTCTCCCTCCCCAATCCTACCAGCCTCCCTGCAGCATGGGGAGAGAACTTAAGGGCTTCCAGGCAAGAAGGTACCCGTCTCAGCTGCCTTGGAACCCCGGAGTGGGTAAGATCTCCCAGGGAAGAGACCTACATCAGCAAAGGCTAGAAGAACAGTAGGAATGTGGCGGGAAGGAATCCCCAAGGGATCCAGTGAGCTTAGGGTGGCAGCCCTGCACTACTCAGTGTCCTATCACCGAGTCAGCTCCTCTGACCTTCACGGGGACAGCCAGCCAGATTCCAGCCCCCTTCCCAGAGCTAGAGGAAAGTGAGCCGCCCTACTCAGGCCAGAGGCAAGGCCAGTTCTCCACTTAGTCCCTCGCCACACACTTCCTTTTGGGGGTCAGTGTGAAGCCAGACTGAGAGGGGGACGCTCCACCTCTGCCCTTGGGTTGGGCACGTAATTTTATTTCTCGGAGGGCTTTCTTATCTATAAAATGGGATATAAGAAGGGGGTCGTTCTGAGAAGTAAATGAGATTTGGGCTTGCAGCCAGAGCAGGACCTAGACGGAACGCGGCCAGCACGTTAGCGATTAAAACAATGAAGCGCAGTGATGGCAGCCCTGGGGGCATCTCAGGAGCACAGGCAGGACCATGGCCCTGGGGTCCCACCCAGGGGGGCTCAGTCAGTCCCATTGGCGCTGCGGTTCCCAGTCTCGGGTCACGAAACCGGCGCATATTTAGACAGGCACAACTCCCCTTCTTCCTCTCCTTTCTCCTCCCGGCCGTGGCGACGCCCGGCCTCCCTCCTGCTGCCCGGCTCCCCCAGGCGGGGCCCGGCGGACGTGCGCTGCGCTAGCACCCGGCGCCGGACGGGACAGGACGCGCCCGCTCCGCCCAGCCTGGGAGGCCCGGGGAAGGGGGGAGGAAGTGCCGAGGCGTGTTTGTGAAGGTTTGGCGTTATTATTAATTTTTAAACCGTGAACATAAAATAGTAACGACGAACGGAAGGGACTTCATAATGGGAAAATAGCAACCCGTAGACCCCGTCGGCGCACACGACTTAGGGGCTTCCTCCGCGAAGAATTATACAGACCCCGCGCCGGCCAGAGTGTCTCCACAGTTCTGGATGGAGGGTGTTTAAAACCGTCTAAACAGTCGACGTCTGAGGCCCCCACGTTCAGGCTTTAGGTCGGCTGTGTGTTGGCGCCGAGATGGGCAGTTAGGAACAGAGCCAAGTCCAAGTAACCCCCCCATCCTCAGAAATCACAGAGTGCCGGCCTGCGGGGGTAGGGAGGGGCTCTGGAAAGTCCTCTGGAGAAGGTGGCATTTCTTTGTGTTCGGTGGGATTTGGCCCCACGAAGAGAACAGCGCGTTCCGGGCCGAGGGAACAGCGCTTGCGAAAGCCCTGAGACGGTCAGGCACTCGGCTTCTCTCTCCGGGAACGCTAGGTGGCGTGGGCACGGTGGGTGGACGCTAGGTGGGGCAGTTGAGAGAGGTCAGCTGGGGGCTTCCAGGAGCAGGGAGCGGGAATTTTCACACCTTACAGACCCTAGGCTACTCAGCGATGACGGTCACAGTCAAGAGCATACTTAAGTGGATTTGCACAGTTGTCTGGGGCTAGCAAAGCGTCTTCGCTCGCTCACGATGCCCCTGCGAGGTGGCCCTGCGACCATCATAGGGGACAAAATACTCATTTTCGAAATGAAGTAGCATTATCCGGTTTCCCCAAAGAGGAAAATTAGGGCCGTTAGTCGGGAGTCCTGGGAATGTGCAGAGATAGAGCCATGCCGCCCTGGGGCGCTCCCCCGCCCGGGTGCTCCGGGCGGGAGGGCGGACCTTGGCCCGGGGGCCAGGCAGCCTGGAACTGTGGGCCGGGTGCAGGGCCTGCCACGCAGCCGCAAAGGCTCGGCCCAGCCGGCGGGCGGCAGGAAGGGAGGCGACGCCCCCTGGAGCGCGGCAGGAACCCAGCCGGGCCCGCCTCCTAGTCCGCCCAGCCGCGCCGGCCCCAGAAGTGATGAAAGACGCGGTGGAGTCCCGGTCACGCCGAAGCCGTTGCCCTTTTAAGGGGGAGCCTTGAAACGGCGCCCGGGTTCCATGTTTGCATCCGCCTCGCGGGGAGGAAACTCCATGTTGTAACAAAGTTTCCTCCGTGCCCCCTCCCTCCCCCTCCCCCCAGAACCTGGCTCCCCTCCCCTCCGAAGCTTGCGGGGATCCCTTCCTCCCACCCCTCCCCTCCCCCCCGCGCCCCGATTCCGGCCTGAGCCGGGGGGGAGGCCGGGCGCCCGGGCCAGAGTCCGGCCGGAGCGGAGCGCGCCCGGCCCCATGGACAGCTCGGCCGTCATTACTCAGATCAGCAAGGAGGAGGCTCGGGGCCCGCTACGGGGCAAAGGTACAGGGGCCGCGGCAGCTGGGGCGCCGGGTGAAGAGAGTGGGAGGGGGCCGGAATCTCCCCCAGGGAAGCCGCCTCTGCTGCCCGAGGCGCCCGCCTCGGCCGGGCCCGAAGCTCCCAGCCGGAGAGAGCCGGGAGAGAGTTTGAACCCGAAGGAGGCTCTGAGACACGGGGCGGGGCCTGGTGACTTTGGGGCGCTCCAGCCTACCCTAGATGGGGAAACTGAGGCAGTGGTAAAAAGAGAGGAGCTCTTCGGGGGCTCCAGAGCTAGCAGTGCTTGGCGCATGGGCGACTCTCCCTCCCCCTGATTGGCGCCAATGAAGTCAGGAGTTTGGGGGGGGTGGCGCCTTCAGAAAACCCGCTGAGATGCCGTTTACCCTAAACTCTGGACTGTGGTCAGATAGGGTCTTGGTATGGGGCGCCGAGGTGACAGCGGGCTGGGGAGGCTTGGAGGAATCTCCCGCCAAGACACATCCACGTTCCCACAAAGTTCCCGGTCACGCGTGGAGGTGCTGAGCCCCTCAGAGGCACAGAGAGAAGGGCCAGTACTTCCAAGAGTACTGCGCGTTCGGGGAGGAGGGGGAGAGCGGTGCGCCCGACTGGACATTCGGCGCCCCTGCTGCAGCCCCGTGGGCGCCAGGCCTGTGTACACACACATACACGCCAGCGAAGCCGCACAGCCTGCCAAGGTTGCGCTCCGAAGATCTGGCCGGGGTGGGGGTCTGCCCCTTCTCTTCCCTGTGTGAACCTCAGGGTCTGGAAATTCCCCCCAGGTCTGCCCACCTCCCGCCTGGGCTTTGCTCCCCCCACCCCCAGCAGGGGACAGAGATGGGAAGGCAAATGGAGGGTGGGCCCGTCAATCACTCTGCTGCTCCCTGGTCGTAGGTCTGGGCAGGATTGGGGAGGTAGGGCGGACAGATGGCCGCTGGACACTGGCCTGAGGCCTGAGACTGCACCCCCTGCCTGTGAGCCCAGCCTCACTGAGGACTTTGGACTCACGGGGGGAGACAGCAGGCACAGAGGGTAGGAGTGGTGAACCAGTCCTGGGCTCCCTTGAGGGCCTGCTCAGGTAAGGTGGGGACAGGATGTGCCCCAGTGGGACTGACCCATTAGCAGTAATGGAGGCAGTGAGAAATATAGGGAGCACTGTCGGCAGCCACTTCTCCAGACAACCTACTCCTTATACAAGACCCACTCCAGGAGGGAGCTACAGGGAACTGGAGCAAAGACCCCTGGCAGGGGCATTTCAGGGAAAGCCAGGAGCTGCTTCAATGTGTCTTCCTTGGTGAAGGGGGCATGGCCTGAGCCTCCTTGCTTAGGGATTTGCACCTGGGCACATATGCACCCTTCTGTAGGCCAGTGTGCACACTACCCCCAACTTGGGCCTCCCTGCTTCAGGTGACCAGAAGTCAGCAGCTGCCCAGAAGCCCCGAAGCCGGGGCATTCTCCACTCACTCTTCTGCTGTGTCTGTCGTGATGATGGGGAGGCCCTGCCCGCCCACAGTGGGGCACCTCTACTCGTGGAGGAGAATGGTGCCATCCCCAAGGTGTGTGTTACCTAAGTGAGGATGGTAGGGGCACCTGAGCTCAGCTGGGGGGTGAGAGAGGGCTTAGGGGAAGGAGCACCTGACCAAGCTTTTCATGATAAGTCTGTAGACCCTGGAAGGTATGAGAAGGGTAGTAACCCACCCCACCCTGACCCTGCCAAGCTCGAGCCACTGGTCTCTTGTCTGCCCCAAGATTGTACTTTATAGGTGGAAGCTTTTCTCTTGGTTTTTCAGGTGGGAAAATGAGGCCCATAGAGCCAGACTCCAGAGTTGGCAGGGCAGAGCCAGGGGGCAGATGGTATCTCCCCACCATCCCCAGGTAGAGGGCTGGGGGAGGGAAGCCTGGGTAGGAGAGATGACTGGACCCCACCCTTCCCCTCAGCAGACCCCAGTCCAGTATCTACTCCCCGAGGCCAAAGCCCAGGACTCAGACAAGATCTGCGTGGTCATTGACCTGGACGAGACCCTGGTGCACAGCTCCTTCAAGGTGGGCCCTGCCCAACCACCCTTCACCTGGGTCTCTGAGGGGACCTGCCCTGGCCTAGGAGGGAGGTCTCTGCTGGGCACTTCACCCACACACACTGTGGCTCGCTGCTCCACCACTAGCAGTTCTTTTCCACCCACAGCCAGTGAACAACGCCGACTTCATCATCCCTGTGGAGATTGATGGGGTGGTCCACCAGGTGAGGGGCAGGAGGAGGAGGTGGTGGGCTTGGCATATGCCTTCCAGACCACAGGCTCTTCCCACCAATCTGGAGAGTCCCAAATGGGAATTTGATAGATGTGGGATGTTAGAGGCCTCAAGAGGGTGTGAGACTATTCTAGGGTCACACAGAACCTCGGGGACTTAGCACAGCTCTAGGCTAAAGAGAGTGGGTTCCTCCTCTGGCCCCCTTGCCCCACCCTGCCCGGGACCCAGTTCAAGTAATCCAGGATAGGTTGTGTGCTGTCCAGCCTGTTCTCCATTACTTGGCTCGGGGACCGGTGCCCTGCAGCCTTGGGGTAAGGGGGCTGCCCCCAGGCTCCTGCACTTGGCTGAGGCTGAGGGAGGAGGGACTGGGAATTAGTGACTCCTGTGTGGGGGGACCTGAAGCCAGTGGAGTCAGAAGTTCCTTTTTATCCTTTGCTCAGAGGGTGGGTGGCTTCCCTGGCAGGTCAGTCCCTCTCCTGTGTACCTCTGCCACCCATATGCTCCCAGCCCTCAGCCACTCCCCACCCCCACTGGGCCTGTGGGCCAGCAGTCCCCTCACTGGCCCACCCCCCAGGTCTACGTGCTGAAGCGGCCTCACGTGGATGAGTTCCTGCAGCGAATGGGCGAGCTCTTTGAATGTGTGCTGTTCACTGCCAGCCTGGCCAAGGTGAGCCCCCACCTGCCTTCCCATCGCCTCCAGCCTTCAGCCGGATGGACTTCTGGGCTACCCTCAGCCCCAGGATGACCCACCTCCCACCCCCAGTACGCAGACCCAGTAGCTGACCTGCTGGATAAGTGGGGGGCCTTCCGAGCCCGGCTGTTTCGAGAGTCCTGTGTCTTCCACCGGGGGAACTATGTGAAAGACCTGAGCCGACTGGGCCGAGACCTGCGGCGGGTGCTTATCCTGGACAACTCGCCTGCCTCCTATGTCTTCCATCCAGACAATGCTGTGAGTACAGGCTGGGCCAGGACAGGGGTCTGAGACCCAGGAACGGGGTTAGTTTGTTCAGGCCACCGTGGCCTCCTTGGTGTGAAGTTGGGAGCTCATGTTCTCCTAGTCCCTTTCCCTGCACCCAACTGGCTGTGCCTGATACCCACTTGTCCCCCTGCCCCTGCCACTGCAGCAATTCAGCCCATTCCACATGTGTACAGCAGAATGCCTGCCACAGGTGACAGGTTCTGCTGGGCAGCAGAGCAGTTTCAACTTATTAAACTGCCAGTTGTGACCTACTGACAGCCCACAGAATTAATTTAGGGGGTCCTGATTGGGATTTTAACAAAATGAAACAGAATAGAAAATAGAGTAAGGTTAATACAGCAAGGTCAGAAGTGTTTCATGAAACCTTAGCTTTGTTAAATATACAGATATGTTTTACTGGGGGTTGCTGTCAAAAAAGTTTGAATACTTGGGGATTCAAGAGTTTTTAGAAGGTCTAACCTTCTAAAGGTTAGACGGTCTAACCACTACTGACCTAAGTAGTGGGTGCACGTGACTGACCTGGGCCACCTACTCCCCTCACCTCTGTACTCATCTCCCCAGGTACCAGTGGCCTCATGGTTTGACAACATGAGTGACACAGAACTCCACGACCTCCTCCCCTTCTTTGAGCAACTCAGCCGCGTGGATGACGTGTACTCAGTGCTCAGGCAGCCTCGTCCTGGGAGCTAGTGAGGACAATGGGGCCAGGAACTGCCCCTGACCGATGCCCACACCTCCTCCCACACAGACTCTGCACAGGAGTGTTCTTCGTTAAGGAAACCCGTGGGCTGCTGCCATGCTCAGTGCCATGGGGAAGAAGGCATCTCCCCTGCCAGCTGCACCAGGCTGTGTAGGGGCAGCAGCTGCACCAAGGACAATGAGTCCCTGGGCCCCTGTGTCAGTGCCTTCAAACCTCCTCCCCACTTCTCAGGGGGGATTGGGGGACCCTGTCTGTCATTCCCCCTTTCTGTCTCCTCTCTCCATGCTGCCATGTTTCTCTGCTGCCAAATTGGGCCCCTTGGCCCCTTCCAGTTCTGCTTTGAGGGGCAGGGTTTCTCCTACCCCCTGCCTTGGACCTCCGGCCTGAGAACAGTGGACACCAAGTGCCTTTCATAGAGCCCCCTCTTCCCCATTCAGCTTTCCCAGGGTCATATCCAGGTCAGCTCTAGACTGGTGGGGCAGAACCAGTCCCCATCCCACCTCCTTCCTTGGGACTTGGGAGCCCCCACCAATCTCTCCCTCTTCTTAGAGGGGACAGAAGGTTTGTTACCACTGGTGAAGGGAGCTAGGGTCTGTCCCTCAGGCCCTATAGTCTAGCTTCTTTAGGGCTGGCTGAGGGCTGCTCCCTGCATCTCCCAAGTCCCAGCCCCTTACTTCTGCCTTAACTACCCCAAGGCCCTGGGGTTTAGCTCCCCCCAAGTGTGGGGGCATAGGCAGGACCCCTTGTGGTGCCATATAAATATGTATATGTGTATATAGATTTTTAGGGGAAGGAGCGAGGGAAGGGTCAGTGTAGATACCCTTCCTTCACCCCTTTCCTGGGCCCAGAAATTGGGGGGAGGGAGGGAAAGGATTTTTACATTTTTTAAAGCGCTGTTTTCTGAATGGAACAAGCTGGGCCAAGGGGCCCCAGGCCCTGTCCTCTGTCCCTCACACCCCCTTTGCTCCATTCATTCAAAAAGCATTTATTGAGCACCTTCTGTGCCCAGCACTATGCTAGGCCCACCAGCTAAGTGTGTGAAGGTCTCTGCCACCTAATTGGTGCCTCCCCACCCACCCAACTTCACTGGTGCCTTTGAGGGAGCTGCAGGAGGTGGGACCTAACTGGGGTTTAGGGGTCTCTAGGAAGCCTAGCCAAGCTGTCCCTCACCCCCCTCCCTGCTACCCCTCTCCCTATAATCCCCTGCCTTGCCCCCTGCTGGCTGGGGGCAGCTCCCACTCTGAAACCCTCATGCATGCTGAGTCGGGAGGTCAAGGCCTTGGGCTCTCCCCAGAGTCTAACGGTTAAGGGGACCCATATACCAGTGCCAAGGGGGATGTCAAGTGGAAATGTAGCCTTCCCCACCCCAGCTCAGGGTGCAGGAGGGATATGGTTGACCTGAATTGGGTGACCTTCCCATCTAAGTGCCTTCTCTGAGAGCCCCACAGTGTGATGAGAACTAAAGAGAAAGCCAGACCCCCATCCTGCTTCTGTGGTTATTGGGGTGGGGCTTGAAGAGGGGTGAGTGGGTGGGTGTCTTACTTCGATGACTGCAGTGTGACTCCACTTTACAAGCGTTTGCAGGGGTTGGTGATGTAGGGAAGGGCTGCCCTAGGGCCCTGGGGGAAATGGGAGACCAGAGTTCTGAATTGGATCTGCGTGTGCTTCCAAGCTGTGTTCATTACCTCCTTTAGCCTCAGTGATGTGATCTGCAAAATGGAGATGAGCTCTGTGTGCAGAGCTGGTTAAATGCCTAGACACAGATATTAATGGAAAAGCAAAACTAAAGGGCCTTGCTATGGGCAGCCCCTGGAATGCGTGAGGCGGGGCCTCTGTCCCCGGCACAGAACTGGGTGCGGCTGTCGAGGCACCCCTCCCCATCGCCAGGGGCTAGAGGCGGGAAGCCGAACTCCGCGGAGAACGAAGAGACTTGACGACACGACTGCCACAGACCCGCCTGCCAGGTTGTAGGCCACCCAGGCTGCTCGAGGGCGCTGGCTCCCGCACCAGGCTACGTCTTACAGAGTGGGTGGGGCCGCCGCCAGGCTCGGTCCACCTCGGCCCCCGCCTATCCCCACCCCGGCCCCTGAGCCCCCATTGGCCGAGCCCTCGCCCAACTTCCTGCCCCCGCCCCCGAGGCCCTACCAGCACTTCCTTTGCGAAACTGGGCAGCCCTAGACCCTTGCAGGAAGTGTCCTCGCTTCTCTCCCAGGCCCACCCTCGTCTACTACCCACGCTGGCCACTAGAGGCCTCTCTGTCCTCGAGGACGCTAGGGATCCCCACCGCCCGGCTTGTCCCCACACCCTGGGCACACACACTGCCCCTCCCCCACCCCGGGGACTGGAACCTCAAGGGCATCCTTATTCACCGCTTTCCAGGGTGGGAAGCCTAGAATACATTTGAGAGGCACAACCCTTCCCAAATGTGGGTCCCGGTGCCCCCAACTCCATTTCCCCAGTGTCTCATCACCCCTTACCTCATGAATCCAGACTCCAAACTTGCCTCCTGGTGCCCCAGATGTGTATCAGCCCCCAAGTTCGTGTGAAGGGGGAGTCTGTGCTGTGTATAAAACCGATCCTTATTCCTTTTCCCTCCCATCTGTAATCCCAGTACTTTTCCCTAGTAGAAAAGAGCCAGGACTCACCCACCTAGAGAAGGCTGCGGCATCCCTCCCTGCCTCTGCCACAAGTGGCTTTGGCTATAAATACCCAGTCCTCCCTGGCCTCTGCCCTTGTCCTTGGGTCTTGCTCTATTTTCTGTTCTCCATGCAAACTGTACCCCGCTCTCATGCCCCAGATTTGCATCCCAGAGGCCACCAGGGCTTCCCAACTTTGAATGAGACCACAGTGAGGCTTCCCCACCACCACCACCTACACACCCTCCACCCACATAGAGTTCAACCCAACCACATGTATCAGGTGCTTACTATGTGCCAGGCACGGTGCCAAGACCAGCTGATACCTCTGATCTCAGGAAACTCACACCCTAGTGTGGAAAGAGAACCGTGAACACTGGAACGCTGCAAATGCAGTGTGAAAGAGAAAATGGAAGGCTGGAGAGGGCAGGGGATGTCCAGGGGTGTTGGAAAGCATGGCCTGCTGGAGTGAGGCGTGGCCTGGGGGGTTTGAAAAGGAGGAGGCAGGTGAAGGTGTCCTGAGCAAGGAGGGTGCACTGGGAGAGGAAGTGAGCAAAAGTGGCCAACCACAGCAGCGAATGGGAAGTGACCAAAATTTGGGGATGACACACAAAGCGGGGAAATAGGAAATGAAGCTGCTTAATGCAAGAGAGGCAGATAATGCAGACAAGGGAGCAGGCTTTTTCTTGCAGGCGCTGGGCACCCTTGAGAGATCCTGAGAGATCCTGAGCAGGAGGAAGGTGTACTCAAACCTGCAGCTCCACACTGAAAGCTCCATCAGGGCTACAGACATGAGATTCTGTTAGGAGACCTGTACAGCCATGGTACCAAAAATGAAGAATGAAGGTCTCAGGCAGAGGCAGAGTGAAGAGAGAAGGAAGGAGGGATCCATGAGGGGAAGGAGATAAATGTGGCAGGAGGAGGTATCTGGTTGGCTCTGGGGGAGGAAGAAGAAGAGGGAGAAAGGTGACATAACTTCTGGCTTTGGAGATGTCAAATGTGAAAATGTGTCTAACCAAGCCTGGTAATGGGGCAAATATTACCTACTTGCTTGTTATACATATGTACACACACACACCCCATACACACTCCAGAGGTTGCTGGGAAACAGGTCCTGGCAAAGTGCCGCTGGCAGAAGTATAAACTGGTACAACCTCATTGGCGAGTGATGTGACCATATCCATTGAAAAATTTTTTTAGGTCAGGTGCAGTGACTCACGCCTGTAATCCTAGCATTCTGGGAGGCTGAGGCAGGAGGATCCCTTGAGCTCAGAAGTTGGAGACCAGCCTGAGCAAGAGTGAGTCTTTGTCTTTACTAAAAATAGTTGGCCATTGTGGTAGGCACCTATAGTCTGAGCTACTGGAGAGGCTGAGGCAAGAGGATCACTTGAACCTAAGAGTTTGAGGTTACTGTGAGCTATGTTGATGCCATGGCACTCTACCCAGGTAATATTTTATCTCAAAAATAAAAAGAAAAAAAAAGACACAAATACATATATTCTCTATATTTCTGTTCACTCTGGTAAGGTAATTGAGGCTAATCCTGAGGAGGGCAGGAGGACTGAAATTCACCTAGGATATAAGGGCCACA
Organism: Galagoides demidoff; assembly: GCA_963574575.1. NCBI lineage: Eukaryota > Metazoa > Chordata > Mammalia > Primates > Galagidae > Galagoides > Galagoides demidoff. The sequence goes on from CAUYQV010125824.1 coordinate 31,270, forward strand.
TTTTATTATGCATTTGTTCGTATATTTAATTATTTTTACAAGTATAGTTAATAATTTTTTAAAACAAAAATCAGATTGAAATTAAAAATTATACACTTGGCTTCCTAAATATAATGTCAAAAATGTAAATCATAAATTCCATTTTCCTTCAAACATTCATTTCATGCCTACTGCGCACCAGGTTCTTGGGTAGAACAGTGAGGTAAACACTGGGAGGAAAACAGAAATTTTCAAAAAGTAATTACAACCCAGCACAGTGGCTCATGTCTGTAATCCTAGCACTCTTCAAAGTCAAGGCAAGTAGATCACCTGAACTCAAGAGTTTAAGACCGGCCTGAGCAAGACTGAGATTAAAATTAGAAAAATTAGCCAGGCATTGTGGCAGGCCTCTGTAGTCCCAGCTACTTGGGAGGCTGAGGCCAGGGGATCTCTTGAGCCCAAAAGGTTGCAGTGAGCTACGATGCCACGGCACTTTACCCGGTGCACAGAGTTAAGACTGTGTCTCAAAAAAAAAAAACCCAGCAACAAAACAGTAAATACAAGTGAGTATTACCAAAGGAGATGTAGAAAGTGGTAAATAAAAAAAATCAACAATTTTCATGCTGTACCAGGTGCAGTGCCTCATGCCTGTAATCCTAGCACTCTGGGAGGCCAAGGCAGGTGGATTGCCTGAACTCACAGGTTTGAGACCAACCTGAGTCAGAGTGAGACTCTAAAAATAACGGGGCATTGTGGTGGGTGGGTATAGTCCCAGCTACTTGGGAGGCTGAGGCAAGAGAATCTCTTTAGCCCAAGAGGTTGAGGTTGCTGTGAGCTGTGATACCACAGCACTCTATGAAGGGTGACAAAGTTAAGCTCTGTCTCAAAAAAAAATTTCTCTTGCTGCCTGCCAGTACCAAATGACTACCCCCAAATGACTTATAATGGCAAAAGGGGAAATATGCCTTTGGGTTTAGTATCTGGCAGTCACCACTATAACCAGAGGATCAAAATTTGCATTACTCATGTGAGATAACTAGATGCTAGATAATTCCTGAGTAGTACAACATCATCAGTGTTGACCATGCTCCTGATAGTACGGTGCAAGGCCCAGCATGGTAGTATCACCTTGGAGCTTGCTAGAAATACAGAATCTCTGGCTCCACCCCAGAAGTATTCAATTAGAATCTACACTTTACAAAGATTCCCACGTGATTCTTTATGGTATTACAGTTTGAGAAGCACTGGCCTCTAAAGTGTCCTTTAAACCGTGTTAAACCAGAACTTACAGAGGGCACTTCCAGCTTGTGGGAAGAAGTGGAAGGAGGAAGAGGAAGCAATTCAGTGATACCATAATGAAAGACTCAGCTCCATAGTGTGAGCACTTTGCCAAGCAGCTGTCTTTGACTCAGGTAAGTCAATGTCACAAAAAAAAAAAAAAAAAAAAGGAAGGGGGCTCTTCTAGATTAAAAAATCCTAAAGAAAACAAAAGAAAAAGTACTAAAGAGACATAGCAGGCTCGGCGCCTGTAGCTCAATCGGCTGGGGCACCAGCCACGTACACCTAAGGTGGCGGGTTCGAATCCCCAGCCCAGAACCGCCAAGCAACAATGATGGCTGCAACAAAAAAATGGCCAGGTGTTGTGGCGGGCGCCTGTGGTCCCAGCTACTTGGGAGGCTGAGGCAGGAGACTCACTTGAGCCCAGGAGTTGGAGGTTGCTATGAGCTGTGATGCCATGGCACTCTACCCAGGGGGATAGCTTGA
>CAUYQV010125825.1:0-25191 GCA_963574575.1 Galagoides demidoff
TAGAAGGAAATATAATTGTGACATTACCGGCTCGGCGCCTGTGGCTCAATCGGCTAAGGCGCCAGCCACGTACACCTAAGGTGGCGGATTCAAATCCCCAGCCCGGCCCGCCAAACAACAATGATGGCTGCAACCAAAAAATGGCCGGGCGTTGTGGCGGGCGCCTGTGGTCCCAGCTGCTTGGGAGGCGGAGGCAGGAGACTCGCTTGAGCCCAGGAGTTGGAGGTTGCGATGAGCTGTGATGCCATGGCACTCTACCCAGGGGGATAGCTTGAGGCTCCGTCTCAAAAATAATAATAATAATAATAAATGTGACATTACCAGTGAAGACTGCTAAATTTTCCTTTAAGTTTTCTGAAGCTAATGAAAATTTAGTTTTGTTTTAATAACTTCATTCAAGCATGGTTAGATTTTGAAGTATTTTTTTCATTGAAATCTAAAGTGTTGGCTCGTCCGGTTTTGTTTTGTTTTGTTTTTATATATATCATCAGAGATTCTAAGGCCCATCTTCACGCATTCCTCTCAGTATTCTCCCCCTCGGCTTTGAGCCTGGATAATGTTTACTGAGCTCTCTTCGGGTAGGAGGAAGCCAAATCAGGACTTGACAGTGGGCCCTCGGTGCCTACTAGTTTGAAGTCCTTTTGCATCTTCTGACTGAAGGCCGATCAGGTCTTTTACTCACTATTGCTATTGTAAGGAAAGGACTCCTGAAGGGCTTTGCTTTCCTGTAGCAGAAAACAGGTATACAGCAGTGTGACGTTCTCACTGCCTTAGCGCCCTGTAACACAGCCACAAGTGTGCGGGCCGCCTTCATCTCATCCGCAGTCCTTACTTTCTGTACTTCTGCGTCACCTAATTTTCCGCTATCAGTCTATAAAGGTTGGTCAGCCACCCTCTACCTGTCAATATTGCCATAAAGAAACATCCCGTGGTGACCGTGTGTTGGAAACTGGTCTCTAGTGTTCTGTCTTCCAAACCTTAGTTCTGCTGAACAGTAGGAATGGAAGCCCTTGCAGTGGGGAGGCTCTGCACAGTCCCTGGTTTGCAAAGATAGTGCAAATGTTTACTGTTCTGTGTAAGGAGATTGTTTTAGGAAGACTTCCAGTATCAAAAGTCAAAGTGGAAATATATTTGGTTAACTCTCAGAAAATGACAGGATTAAATTCAGGCCACTCTTCTTGCTCTGTGCTGTTCAATGTGGAATTCTTTTCACCTTAGGACAGGCAGTCACCACTAGGCCCTCAGCCAGACCTCTGCTTTGCAAGTATCATTGAGAATGAATTATTGAAAATGACACAGGCGCCCCTGGGAAGCCCTGAGTTATTCCAGAGGATTCCATATAGCTCAAAAGGCCCGGATTAGCCTGATGAAGATCATTTAACTTTGCACCAGAACCTGGGTCACGTGCCCTACTGGCCACGCAGGTGCTTTGTCAACCGAGTAGCGTGACCAACCATCTTGGCTTGTATCACACGGAAGGGATTTCTGGGACATGGAACTTCCTTTGTCTGGGACTTCAAGTTTTAGTGGGAAGACGAGTTGGTTCCCTAGGCAGAAGCAGGATCAATTAACAGAAAGAAACATCAATGAATACCGTGTTCGAAAACCAGCTTATCTATAAGATGGAGATAATCCTGACTTCCCTCTGTCGGGCTTGGAGCCGGCTCTTGGTTTTTCCTTGGCATTAGTACCGGCATTGATGAGGTTGTGGCCATGGGACTGTCTTTCATCTTGTCCCCCAGAGCTCTGTTACCTAGAAGGGCTGTAGCTACTCCCTCCGTCAGTGCTCGCTCCTGTGTGGTGTGAAGATGCTGGAGACGTGGGCCCCGTGTGCCTCCCTGCGGCCCCTGCTTTAGGCTCAGCTTGACCGCACAGCCTGTCGGGCCGCCCTCCAGCCTGGAGCTCTGCCCCAGCACGCTGAGCTCCTTGGAGCCCACAGTGCCTCTTCCTCCCAAGGCTATGCAGGAGCTGTCTCCTCCTCCTCACGCCACCTCCCTTTCCTATCCCAGTTAACCTTGGTCATTGTTTATTTTGTTACTTTTTGACTCCCCGGTGGGGAATCGAACTCCAGTCTCCCACACGACAGGAAGGGATCCTGGAGGATTCTTCACACTTTAGTTTCAACACTTCCTCCTCCCGGAAGCTTTCCACGGTGCCAGGCCCGGCGCAGGTCAGAAGCACATGAGCAGGATGTGAAGAGCTGGCAAGGCTACAGGCCCTTTCCCCTGTGTCCTTGCTCTGTGGCTGCCCGTCACTGTCCTTCCTGCTCTCATGGGAGAAGTACATTCACACTAGAACATTCTCAAAAGAGCCACACTCTCTGCAGGGATCACCATATGGTTTAGATAGGTCCTAGTTATTAAAGCATTGAGAGTGTGATAAAAATACACATGAAATACCCTAATTGCCAGGGGTTATGGAAATAAATATGGGGAGACAGCCTGAGTGCTGTGCGGGCTGGGGCACATACTGCCATGCTTGTTTGTATATCCATATATTTGTATATCCACATAAAATATTTCTACTGTGACAAGTATTTCAGTAAAATGTGAAGAATCTTCCCTGGTTCTGAAGATCCGATGACTCACAGGCTTTGCTGAAGCCAATTGTGAATGTTGGATGTTTTCATTTCATAATTTGATACAGATTTTTCTCTCCCTAGTTAACATTAATCATTTCCTGTAAATTTTCCTGATATTAGGAAACAGATGTCCCACATTTTTATCTGAGTCTTTCCCGAATGCTGACCATGGCTCGTGTGTTCTGCGGGTGAGTGTACACAGTGGATTTTTGAGGAATGAGTTATCAGACTTTGCAAATATAAGCATAACAGATATATCTGCGGAATTATACAGATCTGCTCAAGGTTGGAAACATTTGGACGTTCTGTTTGGTATTGTTTAGCTAATGCTGACTTCTGGCTCGTGAGTGCAGTAGAGCTGCCTCGTGAAAGGAAGCTCGTCAAAGTAGGGATGGGACGGCCCCCAGAGCACGGTCAGGCCAGCCAGTGGGGGATGTTCTTATTTTAACCAAACTATGTAAACCGCCTCCCCATCACTGAGTGCGTTTGTATACAGAGCAAGGTGCCAGGAGACGTAGGAGGTGTAGAGAAGGCAGACTTGGTGGCCACCCATCCGGTGTGAGACGTGCTGCATATTCTGAAATACCTGTAATAAAAATAGGAGAAAGTTAGAAAAAGGTGAAGAAAAGAATGGTTTCAGTGAGCCCCTTGGGGGAAGAAGTGGTATTCGCACCAGGTAAAATAATGAAACAAAACTTAATTCAGAGCTAAGTTAGTTTATTTTGCCACGTGGTGGCCCACCCTGATGCATTTTTTATGTTAGCTGTTGTTCTGGTGGGTTGCAAAGACCGAATGTTTCTTGGGAGCCCCCACTGCGGTCACGGTTGGTTCTGATGCTCTGTAAAGGCTTCCAATAGGATCTGATACGGAATGCGTGGTTTGACTAAGTAGTTCATCCATCGTGCACAAAACACACCACCCTATTTTTACCTCACAAGCTTCCTTTCATAAGGGGTCCTATGGCTTAGTGGGAGGGACTCAGTCTCCAATTGTGACCAACTCCAGGATTCGGTACTCTAAGTCTCCTGTCTGATCTTGTTATACTTCCCGGCTCGCTCACAAGTTGCTGTGAAGATCAACATGGTTATAATGGACTTTGAGAAGCTGTCAAAAGTCAGACATTTTGCCAAGAAGCAATGTCATAATTCAGAAAGTGTATACAAAACCTGGCTGTTGCGTATTAGTTTTTAAAGCAGGGGTCCTCAAATTTTTTAAACAGGGGGCCAGTTCACTGTCCCTCAGACTGTTGGAGGGCCGGACTGCAGGCCCTGGGATAAGTCGGCTGCTAAGCAGGACAGGCATGGTGGCAAAAACACCCGGCTGGCCGGATAAATGTCCTAGGTGGGTCGCAGTTTGAGGACTCCTGTTTTAAAGACTGTATAAATGAAAATCTTAATTACAAAAGTCTTAAGAATATTTGTAGCAAACATTAACTGTTGATTATCACGTACTGTAAAGAACTCATTCAAATTCCCAAGAAAAATTTCAAGATTCTACTACACGAATGACCAAAAAATATAAACTTCTCAAAGTAACAAACCATTAATAAATCAGAAAATGGGGACAGCGCCTGTGGCTCAGTGAGTAGGGTGCCAGCCCCATATACCAAGGGTGGCGGGTTCAAACCCGGCCCTGGCCGAACTGCAACAGAAAACTAGCCAGGCATTGTGGTGGGTGCCTGTAGTCCCAGCTACTTGGGAGGCTGAGGCAAGAGAATTGCCTAAGCCCAGGATTTGGAGGTTGCTGTAAGCTGTGATGCCACAGCACTCTACTGAGGTTGACAAAGTGAGACTGTCTCTACAAACAAACAAACAGAAAACGTTCACCTTCACTAAGAAATGCAAACTAGAACAGCCTTAAGTTCTGCTGTTTTATGTGTAAAACATCAAGATCTCAGAAACTGTCTGTTAATTTGGTATTGGATGTTAGTAAAATCCCCTTTAAAAGCAAAAAAGATTGTTAGGAGTTGAAGGGCACTAGAGAAAGTGGATGAAGGAATGAGAGGAGGAGGCATGAGCATGTCCAGTGTAGTCAGATGTAGGCTGGACTGGTAGTAAGTGAAATAACCAGCAGAGGGGAGTTGTTTAGTAGACGCGGCTTTTCAGCGTGAAGGACTTAGGAATGGATGAGTAGAAAGTCTTCACAATTTAAAGTGAAGCTTAAATAACTGTCATTCATAGGGTTTTTTCTAGTATCACTTTGCTTAACATTTTCCCTTTTTATCCTTACAGCAAATCTGTGCAAAAGGTGTTATTAGTCCCATTTTATGCTTCAGAAAATTGAGGTTTGGAGATCAAATTGTCTAAGGACTCGCCACTCAGCTGAGAACTAATGTTCAAACCCAGATCTTTCTGAGTCCAGTGCCTTTGCCAGGTTTAACACCAGTGGCATATAAACTACAGCCACTGTTGTGTAACAGAGCATGTCTGTAAAGGGTAAGAAGCAACAGTAAATAGCCTGGGTGGTGTGGCTGTGGGTGCATTCCGGGGACACTGACTATCCTGTTAACACTGCCCTTGTCCTTCCACTAGAAAAAATGGGGAAATGTCAAGTGTAACATTTCAGTTTACTGCTCACTCTGCACTTTTAATCTAGTGAGGTATGACAAAAATAGGAATCCATGTGTATTTTTTCAATTTCAATCCTGGCTTGGGTATTATCAAGATGCTCCCCCCCCCCCAACTTATCTGAAAACTAGTTGAGGACATATCGCCAGCTCCTCAATTTAAAAACACAATTTTAAGTCCATAGAAGCTTTCTGTGGGTTAGGATGGTGACCAGGTAGAAGAGTGTCTCCCGATGAACAGCCTGGACTAGCTCTCCTGGCCAGGGGCCACGGTGGAGACTTGGTTAGAGTAGGCTGGAGCACGTCACAGGGTGTGCCGGTCCCTGGGATGAAGCCCTCGTACAAGGGGACAAACCATCAGCCCTTTGCTCCCTACACTTTCACCTTTGGAGCTCAAGACTCCCTGTGTGATTCGTTCTTACCTATGGCAGTTCCTTTATAGCACTGGTGGCCTTGCCAGCATCGAATGACTACTGATATCTCTGTGATGGACTAAAGCAGAGATAAATTTCTTTCAACTTCACCTCCCCTTTGTGAAGCATTTGCCTTTTATCCCTCCAGTAGGGTCCTTTGTGTGTGTCTAAGGCCCTTTTACATCTGTTTTGCTATTTTTGAGATAACATCACATCAGAATTTGCAAGTAAAAGCATAATAGTAGCTGTGCCTCTCCCTAGGTAGCTGTCTATGGCGACTGGACCACTTGCAGTGTGGCTCATGTAACTGGGGAAGTGAGTTTGTCATTGTCTCATTTAAAGACTCATACGTCCAAGTGGCGACTGCGTTGGAAATCACAGCTCTAGACTTCTGGCCAAGACCTTGGGGTGCTGTCACACAGGTGTGTTAATTACTTAGGTCCACATGCACAGTGAAAGGAGGCTGCTGAACCAAGTCTGGCAGGGTTTGAGTTTTTCCCTCTGAAGCTGAACAAAAGTAGGGGGTGATTGTCCCCCTTGATACCGGTTAGATTTCAAAGGTGAAATTGAAAGCTTGCTTTGGTAAAGTGCATGTTGAGAGACTTTTTGTACTAGCGTTTTTATTTGGCCCAAGTTTATAGCCCTGCTTCCTGTCCTCCTAGTGCTAATCCAGCATTTTCCTTTGTGCCTTTATTGAGCACCTACTGTATACACTAAGCACCTCACTGGTCCTGGAGAGACAGAGATGAGTTAGGCACATTCTCAGCCTTCAGGGATTCTGCAGAAAGCTGGCAGAGAGACCAGTGTGTGGAAATCTTAAAATATAGGACTACTTAGAGGGAAGGGCGCAGAGTTCCTGGGGAGTTGGTGGCTGTTGGGTGCAGGCCCGGGAGCTGGGTGGTCTGGGTTCACAATTTGGCCCTGCCACTTACAGCTCGTATGACCTTGGCCTGACTTAACTGCTATGCCTCAGCTTGCTCACCTGCTAAATGGAATAATAAAAGAATCTACCTCCTAGGATTACTAACGAAAATGATTATAAAATCCAACTTTTAATGATCGTCAGTGATAGTCATGCCCTTATAATAGCATTTCAGTCAATAGATCACATATAGAATAGTGGTCCCAGAAGATGCTATGTTCTAACTGTACTTTGTCTGTGTTCAAAAAAGTTGAGATGCACAGCTGCTGACGGCTGTTGTAGTTGCCTGGAGTACGCAGCCCAGTGATGTGTGCTGTGCAGGTTTGAAGCCTGGGTGTGCAGTAGGCTGTCCGACTGGGCTGTGTCCGTGCACTCTGATCACACAGTGACAAAATGGGGACATGTTTCTCAGAACATATCCCCACTGTAAAGAGCTGCCTGACTGCAGCCGGACCTAACTGCCACTTGGATTGAATGAACACCAGCAGAGTTGTCCCAAAGCCACTCCATGGAGTTCACCAGGGCCTCCTAGAGGCAGCAACTTCTGCCCTGAAACATGAAGTTCTGCAGATGCTGAAGTAAGGACATGTTTGGCAGGAAGAATGATCTGTAAAGGCACAGGTGTGAGGGGCGCTCTCTGGCAGCTGCCTCGGGGAGAGGGCCGTGAGGTGGGTGGGGCTGAGAAGCTGGACCAGCTCCTAAAGCCAGGAGAGGTTTTCAGCAGGTTCCAGGCTCCCGTGGAGCCTGGGCAGCATGGCCTGCAGTGACCTCAGCCCCACATCACGGCCGAGCCTCCTGCCCTGTGACCTGGGCAGGAAGTGAGTGTGTGGACCTGATTATGCTCACTGGGTGTGATTTTTCTGGGGGACGTGGATTAATAAAGCAACAGTGTGTGTGTTCCTAACTCCCTACCCCGCTGAGACAGAGGCTCTCCAGCTTACCCTATGAAAATCTGACAGCAGTAGGCCCTTCCCTCAGAAAAAAATCACAAAAGCAAGGTTCTCCATGGACCCCACAGTAACCTCCGTTCCTCGGGCTCACTGGTGCTCTTCCAGCTCTAATTTAATTACCCAGCGCGTCCAGTAACTCTCCCATCTGCCGTCACCATTATCAGCTAACCATGTTATCAGAGCAGGCTCAGCCCATTCGAGGGGTATAATTAAAACTGAAAGTAATTATCTTATTTTGAGCCGTTCAAATTTGAGAGGATAGCGTCTAAGATCCTGGGCTCTCGAGGCAGATGGCGTGGATTTGAATTCCATCTCCGCCACTGTCTCTCAGCCCTGGGAAGGAGACATGACCTCTGCCTCAGTTGCCTTGTCATGAGACGAGGATGGTGGTATACTCAGTTCCTGTGAGGATCAACTGAGGCCCCCAGGGAGGTGCCCGGAACAGCTTCTGCATGTGGTCAGTACTGTGCACACACTTGGCCATCCACATTGACTTCTGTTTACATGATGTCATGAATGGAGAAGAAAAATAGGTACCTAAGATCTCCATGTGTGTTTGACTTAGGGTACTTGCCAATACCTGAGGGCCCAGAAAAGATTCCCTAGAACTGTGCTGTCCTGTTTGGTAGCCACTGGCCACGTGTAGCTTTTGTCTACTTGAAACGTGCCTGGCTTAAGTTGAGGTACCCAGATCTGGAAGCCTTAGTATGAAAAAAAGTGAAATATCTCACAAATAATTTTTACATTGATTACATGTTGGAATGATCTGCATAAATTAGGTTAAATATATTAAAATAGGTTATCTGTTTCTTCGCTTTTTATATATGGCTATTAGGACTTTTTAAAAATTGTTTTCCAGGCCAGGTGCAGTGGCTCATGCCTATAATCTCAGCACTGTGGGAGGCTGGGGCATGTGGATTGCTTGAGCTCAGGAGTTTGAGACCAGCCTGAGCCAAGAGAGACCCCATCTACTAAAAATTGAAAAAACTAGCCAGGCCATTGTGGCAGGCAGCTGTAGTCCCAAGCTACTTGGGAGGCTGAGGCAGGAGGATCACTTGAACTGAGGAGTTTGAGGTTGCTGTGAGCTGTGATGATGCCATACACTCTACTCAGGGTGACAGAGGGAGACGGTCTCAAAAAAAAAAATTGTTCTCCATTTATTTGTGTATATATTCGTGGGTGCAAGAGCAGTTTTGCTACATTGATGTTACGAGGTGGTGAAGTCAGTGCTTTCAAACGCACATCCCTAGAGCAACCCCTGGACCCACCAGGTAGCCTCCCTCCTCCACCCCGTCTGGGAGGTCCCCTGTCTTCTCCCACACTCTGTTCCCGTGCCTCCCAGTCACCTCCCACTTGTGAGAAATGAGGTCTTTGTTTTGAGTTGTGTCACTGAAGATAATGGCCTTCAGTTCCATCCTTGTCCCTGCCAACAATGGGCGTTGACTCTCCCTGCCTGGATAGTATTCCATCGTGTGTGTCCACATTTCTTCATCCAGTCCTGATGATGGACACTTGGGTTCCACATCTTTGCTACTGTGACTAAAAATTCAATACATGTGTAAGTGCAGGTGTCATTTTTACATACAGATCTTTGGATAGATACTCAGGGCTAGGATTGCTGGATCGTATGGTAGTTGTATTTTTAGTTCTTTGTAAAACCTGCATGCTGTTTTCCATAGAGGTTCCACTAATTTGCATTCCCACCGACAGTGTCTAAGAGTTCCTCTTCTGTTTTTTCTTTTCCTAGCCGTCCTGATTGGTGTAAGATTATATCTCATGGTGGTTTAATTTGCATTTCTGATTAGCGAGACTGAACGTTTTTCGTATGCTGTTGCCCATTTGTTGTCTTTTGAGAAATGTCAATTCGTGTCCTTAACCCCCTTTTAAATGGGGTTAACTGTTTTTTCTGTTGAGTTTGTGTTCCTTGTAGATTCTGGATGTTAGGCCCCCGTGAGACGTGTGCTTTGCAAATATTTTCTCCCATTCGGCAGGTCTACTTGCTCTGTTGATTCCCTTTGCTTTGCGAAGTTTGTAGTTAAGACTGTTTTTGTGTTGCCTGTGATTTTGAGGTCTCAGTCATGTCTAAAAGAGATTCCTGTCGGTTTTCCTCTAATACTTTGAGTTTCAGGTCTGATATTCAAATCTTTAATCCATCTTGAGTTGGTTTTTGTGTCTGGTCAGCGGTGGGCTGGCTTTCACTCTTCATATGGCAGTCCATCTTTCCTAGAATCGCTTATTGAGAAAGATGTCCTTTCCCCGGTGAATGTTCCTGTTGGCTTTGTCAGCTCAGTTGGACGTGTGTGGCTTTGTTTCCAGGTCCTCTCTCCTGTTCCATTGATGTGTCTATTTTTCTTTGTTTCTGGGTCCTCTCTCCTGTTCCATTGGTGGGTCTATTTTTATACCAGTACCATGCCGCTGTGGTTATTCCAGCCTTGTAGTCAGGCAGTGTGATGCCTCCAGCTTTTTTCTTTATGCTCAAGATTGCTTTGGCTATTCAGGTGCTTTTTTTGTTTCCTATGGGACATTTAACATCAGGTATGGGGCTTGCATTGTATTTCCGTCCAACAGCACCGTCTTCCGCCCACTGTACATAAGACAGAAATGCCCGGCTGTTCACACGGTCCCGTGGTCTCTGTGAGAGCCTTGTGTGCCTGTCCTAGTGCCCTCCGGGTTACACTGCACCACCATCTGTTTCATTGGTTCCTTCAAGGAAACCACAACTTAGTCCCAGAAGAAGGAGTGTGAGGGACCGAGGCAAGAGCAGCGACGGGAGACTTCCCGGACGGAGGGTTTGGACAGAAACACTACCATTTATAGTAATCCTGGCCTCAGGCTTGAGCACTCCCTGAAGTAGATGAGAGAATGCTCTCTATTCAGGAAGTTGAAAAATGTAGGCGAAAAATGCTTCTTATTCCATCAGGAGCCAGAAAAGACTTTGTTAATCTTTAATCCCAAGAATTGATGCCCAGCATTATGGCAGTCCCTTGGGATCAAGAACACACCCTTCCCAAGTGTGATTTACTCACCGAATGTTTGTTTAATTCTATTTCAGATTCATCCCACCACTTAAAACCTCAAAACGTTGGACCACACAGTCTTACTGGTAAGTTTAACTGGTTTTTTTTTGTTTTGTTTTGTTTTAAAGCAGAGTGTGCATTTGACATTATTTTTTAAATGAAGTTGACACATCTAAGTTGCATGCACCCCATCAGTACTGTGAATAGACGTCTGCTGATCTGCACTTTGCTTCTCCCAAATGATTTATGATGTTTCCATGCCTTAAAAAAACCAGAGTAACCCATGTTCTTTTGCTAAGACCATGGTCATGGAAAAGATCCATGATTACATGCCAAATATTATTAAAATGAAAGCTTTTCTTTTTGGTAATGAAACTATTTCCAGGCCCCTGTTTATGGTCTGCTTGTTTCAGGCAGTATCCAAAACAACAGTGCCAGTTCAGCCAAGGAATTCAGACGGTCCCTTCAGAGTGTGGAAATGAAAGTGGGCTCAAGCTGCCACATGGGGATGGGGCTCTGCTTGCTTCTCTCTCTCTCTTGTCTCTCAACCTAAATGTGGTTGTGATGAGTTAACAGTTCGCAGTGGTAGAAAATTAAGTGCTAGGAAAGTAATATACTACTTAAGGGGAGAAGCTCCTGGGGCTTCAACCCTGACATTGTGGCCATGCTGTTGTTTGTAACGTGTATGAGTTTAGCTTGTGCTGTGTGACAAATCACCCAACATTTACTGGCTTAAAATAACCCTCTACAATCAATAACTCTGTCACAATTCTGTGGGTTGGTAACTGGGGCTAGGCTCAGCTGAGTGATTCTTGTGTCAGCTGGAACTGTTTCTGCAAACAGCTGCAGGTCCAGGTCAGCTAGGCTTTGTCCCGGGGGTCACCTGGCTGTCAGCTGAAGTGATAACAGGGACAGAACTGCAGATTGCCCTGAGTGCCTTCCCAAGGTAAAGATTGGGCATGGCACCAGGGGAAGTGTCTTGAGGCCAAGGTCAGGACTTGACTGGCACAGCACTGCTTCCACTTTGCACGAGCTCCAGGGATTTCCTGGATATAAGAAGTTCAGGTGGAGACTCTGCCTCTTGACCAGAGGGGCTGCAGAATCCCATTGCAGGGAGCATGGATACAGGGAAGGGGAGAATTGTAGCCACCGTTTACGGTCTTCCAACCATGGCATTTATGGTCCATAAAAACAGCTATGTTAGGATGAGAAGAGCATGGAGAGTGAAGGACTCAGAATGGATGCCCACCTCTTGGCCCATCCTTCTGCCCTGTTCGGTCGGCACCCTAGAATCCTAATGTCACCCCTTGCCGTCCGGCATCTGAGTTCCGATTCCAAGGTGGTCCTGCCCGTACCAGGTTTTCCACCCTCCAGGTCTCCCCTCGCTCTGTGTGGTGCTGTCATGAAGGTAGTCATTCTGTTCATCTTTCAGAAGGGCACTCCTGCTCAGAGACCTCCCACCCACTCCCCGCCTGGCTCCTCAGTGTGGCCTCTCCCTCTCCGGCCCAACTCCCACCATGCACTTTATTTTTGCCAGTCTATTCAGCATCTCTCGAGCATGTCTTTCTGCTTACCCCTTCTCTCCTGGAAATCCTGCCCATTTTGCAAGGCCCAGTGGAATTTTCCCTTCTGCGACTGGCCTTCCTGCCCACCCTGCCATCTGTGACTCATTGCCCTGACTCCTTCAGAGCCAAGCAGTATCGTCTTTGGCTCACTCTTCTTTCATCTTGGCTGGTCCCACTTCCTTAGTTGCTTTGTGAGCTCTTTGAGAGCCAAAGGCCACATACCCCTTCTTCGTGGTCAGCACAGGGCCGAGAGCACAGCAGGTGCCTGGTCAACCAGGAGCAGGGTGGGCTCTGCACACTCAGCAGCAGCAGTGCGTCAGGCACGGGAGTGCCTCCCAATACCAACCCACAGCCCCTTCTGCTGGGCCGTCCACGTTCATGAAGTCCAGGTGGACCTCAGGAATCATGAAGCTCTCAGATGCTTGTGATCACCCTACAGCTGGCAACTGCTTGTTATGGTGAGAACAGATTGATACAAGGCCTGGGTTTGAGCCTGGATCTGGGACCTTACAAAGTTGATCTTAGCTTTAGTTTTTCTATCTGTAAAATGGGAATAATATGTAACTTGAGGATTGCTGGGAAGATCAGAAAAGGATAATGTATATAAAAGTGCTTTACAAATCACAAAATATAACTAAAATTCATAATTGTGGGTCTCTAACCTGCCACGGTTCTAAAAAGGACAGTGACCTACAGGGTGATGGTGGAAGGGCAGGCAGCGAGTACAGTGGTGGTAGAGGGGGATTAATAATAGCAGTGATAAAATCTGTATTTTTAGGGTGCTGATTGTGTACTGGGCACTGTGCTGCTCTATATAGAATTATTGGAGAGCTACAGGAGGATTCCCTTGTTCAGTTGCATTTGTACCATTTTTATAATCTATGTGGAATTATTCCAGTGGCTTTTTACCCTCTTCAAAATACCGGGTTAAAAGGTCTCTGTCTTTGAGCGAGGAAAGATGTGAAGCTATTGTCAGGTGCCACCAACACATAGTCAAGCAGAACGTCCGACAGTGGTGCAAGTTGGGAAAGGAGAACACCAATGGCATGAAAGAGGGAGCAGGTGTCCAGAGTTGGGCCAGAGGGCACCCAGACGCCTCAGGCAGGATGGAGGATGAGACGTGTGCTGAGTTGAGCAGGGTGGGGGATGAGACGTGTGCTCAGTTGAGTCTGGTCCAAGCCTGTTCTGGCCTCCAGGCACTACCTCTGGCTGCCACAGCAGGTGTTAGTGAAATTGTCCTCTACTTACCAGCCATTTCTTCTACATTATTTGGCGCTGTTGATCTAGTACATGGCCTGTCCTTCAGAGATTTTCTAAGCGGCTTTTAATTGTACATACAAGATTCAGAAAAATAAGGGAGGAGAAATTTGGGGAGAGAGAAAAGCAGGGTGAAGTCAGATGCGGTCAGCTGTGGTGCGTGGGGGAGAGCCTGCTTGTTAGCGGGTCCACGGTTGTGCCCCCTAGCTGAGCAGTCAGTACCAGAAGGAAAGTACATTCTGTTAATAACTCACAGTGGCCGGAAGCATGCCAGTTACTCAGATGCAAGGCTAATTGTGGCCAAGCCCTAAGAAATTCCTCCAGAGGGGTCTTAAGAGGACACCGCATGGGATGGTGAGCAACTCCCTGCCGTGGGTAGAAGAGGGAGGGCGCCCTCAGGCAGGCGGAGAGGAAATGTGGGGTGCAGCCCAGAAGTGGCCTTTCCAGTCCAAATGTGCATTTCTGTTGGCCTTAAGTCAAGGGTAAAATTTAATGGTTTCAAGTAGAATAACAAAGACCTAAGTTCGTATTCTCCTCTGCCCTACATCGTGATGGATTTCCCAGACTGTCCTGATGCCGAGCTTGGCATTTTAGCCATGGACCAGATCTGGCACCTGTGTGGGAATCTTCTCACCATCCCTGTTCTAAAAAAACAGAAACCAACTTCATGGCAGTACTGTGTGGATACTGTTTCTCTCTGTCCTGAGCTGGGGCTAGCTGCTCTGCACAGGTGTGACACTGACTCTGTGTGGTCCTCCCCAGGCCGTGTGCGTCCCTTCTGTTCTGAGCCCTGTGGCTCTAGGCCCTTTATTATCCTGCAGTGTCCAGTATGCTTGTGCAGTTTGACAGCTCCAAGTACTTGATGGTAGGTAGCAAACCATTAACTGGGCTGCTGTGCCTTTCTTCTCCCAGTCAGGAACTTCAGTGTTTACAAGAGGATGTGTCCCGTTGGTGGCACCACTGGTAAGAGGAACTGCTGGTGCAAAGGGTCATATGGGGACAATGTTACGCTTAGACATTTTTGCAGGAATGCCAGAAAGAAACCCTTTTAATTTCCTTAGGATCATTTTCAGGAGCGCAGAATTCCACATGGATTTCCCATGAAGGGGGAATTTCCTTTTTTTTTTTTTTTGTTTAGATATGACTAGTTAGAATTATTTTGGTTGCAAATAAAAGAAATCCAACTTAAACAAGTGGGTTGACTTACATGACTAGACTCCATGGTAGGGCAGAGTTCAGGCACAGCTGTATCCAGGAGTTAAGAAGATATACCAGGCCATTACCACTGGCTTCGCTTAATTCACAGGCTGCATGCACAGGCTCCCTGCCCCAGGGTGGTGGCAAAGGTGGCCATCAGTGCTAGTTTCCACTCCCACAGCTGTGCATCGGTTGCCACAGTTCCAGCAGTACTATCACGTGGCCCAGTTTGGATCACCTGCCTGAACCAGCATGGCCAGAAGCAAGAGGTGGACCATACATAGTATCTCTTTGGCCAGAGTTTCTGCATCCCAGGAGAGGGGACAGAACCCACCAGAATCACAAGGGATGAGTTCCCCATGAAAAGAAGGGATTTGTTACCAGGAGAACATGCTAATAGGCCCCAGAGTACCCTGGTTTAGACGTTCTTAATAAGGAGTCATTAAACATAAAGGCTGAAAGTGAGATTCAGTTTTGGCTACACTGACAACTACAAGTTTGTCCTGATCCAGACCAACCATGGTGACCATGTGGAGAGGACAGGATGGGGAGCCCAGGGGCAGCTCCCAGTCTGAGGACCTCAAGTTGTCCCCCCAGGATCTACAGGAGTCAGACTTCAGATGATAACACACCTTGGCAGAGCTGCAAATCTCCTGTGGTCATTGGCAAGCCTGGATACACGTGACTTTTACTGGGGGGAGGCGTCCTGGCCCTGCTGGTTTGAACCATTGCTTCAGACTCACCCGTTATTTTAAACTTGGCTGGCTGCATCTTACACTTTCCTTTCTTGTCTTAGCTGAATTAGTGTAGTGTCCGTGATAAACATAGCTCCTTGTGGAACAGGCACAGTGACGCCAGCGGCGGAGCGGGCTGCACTGAATCCCATGCTGAGGCTTCTGGGCGCGTATAAAAACTCTCCAGTCGCGCTTGCCGTTTGCCTGGTGCCGGGCAGTGCGCTGAGCATTTCACGTGCTTTATCTGAACTACATCTTCCTGCACGTGACTGTAACTCTCAGCCTCACAGCTGTCCCAGTGCCACCTGCGGGAACCAGCTCCTTCCAGCTGCCTCTCTGGAGACACAGGACACAAACTGGGTTTTTGCTCTCCAGTGTCTGCCATGGCGGGTCTACCCCGTCCCCCTTCCCACCCACAGATGCGGGAACCAGAGAATCTGTGTAGGAAGAAACTGCTGAGGTCACACCATCAGTGGTTTTCAAACTCTGCTATTTGGTTTTTTAGGTCTGAGACTTGCGAGCAGGAAGGATGTCTGGGATCCAGGTCCCCTTCCAGCTTCCGTCACACACGGTGCTCCTGAGAACCAGGGGTCTAGTGTACTAAGAGTTCAGGGTTGAACATCAGACTTGCGATTGAATACAGGTTCTAACTGCTTGGCTGTGACAAGGCCAGCTTGCCTAAGAGAGCGCTGAGCCAGTTTCCTTGCCTGTCAATACCTGCCTCAGACTTGTTAAGAGGGACTCAGTGAAGTAATATCTGTGACGTCCTCCGCCCAGCGCCCGGCACACAGTTGGTGCTTGGCAGAGTCAGCTGTAGCCAGTGCTCGGCACGACTCGGAGGTTATGTGTAATGAACACAGTTTCAGTATCTCCCATGGTTCCTTTAAACTTTGCTCCATGAGGTGTTTTTCTCCATTTCTGGCTAAAAACTTGATCAGCCTATGACTTTTCTGGCTGCTCTTTGATAATGAAAAGTCCTAATGCCAAAGCCAGGTGCTGTGGCTCGTGCCTGTAATCTCAGCATTCTGGGAGGCTGAGGCAGGAGAAACACTTGAGCCCAGGAATTTGAGGTTGCCGTGAGATAGGCTATGCCACGGCACTCTAGCCTGGGTGACCGTGAGACCGTGTCTCGAAGTCGGTCTGTGTCTCCCAGGTACACATGTGCACACCCCACACACAACACAGGCTCGCTCCGAAGCAGAAGACCCTCTCTAGTCTATAAGCTGTTAGGACTCATGCCAAGGGAAGACCCCCTCCCTCTGCCAGCGAGGGCTGCCTCTTTCAGCTCCCCATCTCTTCTGGACTCTGGGTGGTGGGCGGGGGGGAAGGGTTCAGCAGGTGGTCACCTGACCAGTGATCATACCTGGCACTGAGTTCCCTAAACCTGGCAGAAGGGGGTAGGGACTTTTACTCTCCTCACTGCTTCTGGCTTTCTCACGACCCCCATTGGGCCTTTCACTCCATCTTCTGGGTAGTGGCCTCTTCTGCCTGCTGTCCCTGGGCAGCTTCTGGGCTCCGTGTTCTCTGGGGTCCTCTCTCTGCAGCACCTTCCTAGGTAGCACCTGTGCTGAGCAGACCCGGGCTGGATTCCGGGTGCCCAGGCTCACGTTAGGGGAAGGGGCTGCAGCTCTAGTCACTTGTCATGCTTATTTTCTAGACAAATGTCATATACTCGTGTCAGAATTCATAGGCATTTCAAGCCCTGCCGCCATGGCATTCCAAAGCCTTTCTCTAGGCTTGAGCCTAAAGGCCAGCCCTCTCCACCCCACCACCACAGGGCACTGGAACTCAGCACTTCCAAGGAATCTTCTCCCCCAATCTTCCTCACACGCTCCTCTCTGTCCGTTGTCCAGACCTGTTTGTTCTCCTCCTCCTGGGCCTTGGAGCCAGCTAGATAACTTAAAAGTTTCCACATGATGGTCTGGCTCTTTGCTTCGGAATTTCCCTTGTGTTGTATTTTGATGTTGTGCTGGAAACTTTCTCTTTAGCATCTTGTTATAGTAATTGTAAACCTCTGACCCCATACAAGAAACTCAACACCCTGAAAAGGGGTCCTCCCTCATCCAGCGTTTCAGACCCACCCAGGAGCGAGGAGCTCCTTACCTCCTTCCCAAATCATTGCATTCGAGACAGCTTGAGGGTGCATGTCACACCCAGTGCTCTTCTTAATAGGGTCGAAGGGGTGTGTGTGCGTGCAGCCTGGGCAGTCAGGCTTCCAAAGTGGGGCTCAAACACCTTTCCCCAGGACCACAGGGAAGCCTTTGACAGGTGTCTCTGGTTGGGTTTTCCCTGCCTGCACCCCCAAGTGCACCTGCTAGGACCCCAAGAGGAAGGTACTTGGAAACTCCACCCTCAGTTGCTGTTTCTCATGCACATGACCCTAATGTGGTGTGTCTCAGTCTGATCCGGGGCTGATTTGTGCGCTTCCTGGAGGCATCCTGACCGGGGCTCCAGGCAGCTCGTGACCTCTGCTGATTTGGGGCTTGCAGGAGGTGATCTGACTCCCTCCACAGGATCCCCTCACCCGTGAACTTCTGCAGTTTCCTCTTCTGCTCACGCAGCCTTTGAAGTCCCTGCACTCTTCTGCCTTCTCAGCCTCCACACGGAACTCTCTCTCTCTGCCAACAAGCCCTCCTGTCGTGCGCAGTGGGGCCATTCTGTCCTGAGTCTTGGAGCAGTTAGATTACTCCCTGAGTTTAGGCCACCACCAGGCAGTGGAGACGGCATCTCAAATGAGCAAGTGACAGACACAGGCTAGCAAGATGCTTGGTCAGCTAAAGTTAGAATTGCCTGGGGACGATGGCCTACGAATGGATTTAAATGCATTTGGGGTGGTTCAGTCATACACTGCTTCCCTTGGCAAGGCTCAACATCATATATCCAGATGCGAACCTGATTTACGTTCCCGGGTTACTTTGCTGGCTGTTTGTAAAGATGGTAGGCCGTAGCTCCTTCCCTCCCTGCCCACTAGCAGGTCCTCCTCCCCTTCCCGTGCCAGCCAGATTCATCACATGAGCTTTGCCCTCCATCCCGAGATGACGGGTTACCGAGAGGATTGAGTAAAATAATCTATATGAAATGCTTAACGGAGGTGCAGCACACAGTGAGAACTCAAATATTGGCCAGTATTTTCCCATCACAGTATCCCCTACATTTTACAGGTAAGAATTTGAAGAACAAGCCAGGCATGGTGGCACCTAGCTAGGAGTCTCACCTGTACTCCTAGCTAATTGAGAGGCTGAAGCAGGCTCCCTGGAACCCAGGAGCTCAGGTCTACCCTACGCAATGTTGTGAGACTCTCTATAAAAATAAAATCTGCAGAATACTTTCTCCTGTGGATAAATGGCTTCACGAGGACACTTTTGTATATAAGTTGCACTCACTGTTTCTTTCAAGAAAGAACATTTAGTAGCTGGTTTGCTTACAAATCGCAAACCCTAGCACATGTGAAAACAAGCTACATTTACCAAACAACTTCCCCTCTTTTTTTAGGCCTTGACTCATTTTAAAATTTGGGTAAGTGATTTTGCCACCAGACTATGAGAAATTTATATTTTTACAAAGACTATGAAATATGCAAACAAACTATATTTAGCTAAATGCTCTCAATTCAGATCACTTTATTTTGCTCCTCTAAGAAAAGGTCGGCACCTTTATGCAGCCAAAGGAGGTCTGGAAGGAGGTGGAAACTTCCCACAGGTGGAAAAGGAGGCAGGGGCTGAACTACTGGGACGAGCCACACTGAAGACCACAGGCCGGGGGGCAGGTGTGGAGAGCTGGCCGAGGGTGGTCCTGGGATGCCCACTCAGGAGTCTGGTCCTTCCACAGTTCCTTCCCAGGGTGTGTCTGTGGGCGCTGGGCAGCCTGCAGTAGGTGGTGCTTTGGTCCCCTGTGTCCGACCACCTGCCTTTGCCGTGCCCTATACAAGTGTGTGTGTGGAGTGAGGACGGCATCATCCGTTGGGTTAGTTTTTGAAGTTTGTGTAAGTCCTGCCTGGGCACTTCTGTTGGTGAATTACCCTGGAGAGCAAGAAGTCCACTCTTGTGTCAGCCTGACTGGAGCACATCTCCCTAGATAGAATGTGGCTGGCAAGCCATAAAGAGGGCCATGGGGCCACTTGGCTGGATGAGGGGCTCCATCAGCCCGCTGCTCTCTTCCTGGGCTCTTTAGTCCCCTCCCTGAGGCAGAGGGGAGCCACGTGGCCTGTGCAAAACCATCGTGCTATTGAGCAGATGAAGCCCGAGAGAGCCCCTTGCCAACTCTCCTCAACCAGCGAGGCCTGCCTGAAGCTGATGACAGGAAGCTTAAGTTCTAGGGCCTTCCACTGGTAACAACCTGTCCTGTGCTCTGTGGGGAATGTGGCATTCCTAATTTTGTTTTTCCAAAGCAGACACTCCCCCCCCCCCAAATGATTGTATAAGTCTCAGAACCCACAAAAACTGGATCTGTCCCTAGGTGAGGGACACACCATCGGGGTCTTCCCCCCTCTGCCCTGTTGGGTGGTCACCAAGATGCTGAAACTTAAATGTGCTTCTCAGAAATAGGCATTGCTCCCGTGTGCCCTTGTGCAAGCTAGACCTTAGTTCCTGCTGGGACTCTTAACCCTTTATGTGAAGGGAAGGGAGGACCAGTGGGGAGCTCTGCTGTCTGGGCTCCTTCCTGCCACCAGGTGCTGTCCCCAGAGTGGGAAGGAGCCAAGTCCCTGCAGGAAGGCAGGGCAGCCTCGCCTAGACCTCTAAGAGGGAGGTCTGACAAAGGAGATAGGCTTGGACAGCCCTGTGTGAGCCTTCGCCTGGCTGGAATAGACCCAGTGGAAAATTCTCCTTTATAAAGAAAAAGAACATTCTTGAAACTGTCAGCTTTGGCAGAATCACAGTTGTACTCTAGAGCTTGAAAAGGAGCTGGCCAGCCTGCAGGGATGCAACATTCCCAACGCCTCCGAGCCCCCCGCCCCTCCCTGTCACCACACAGGGGCTGGCTCCTTTGCTCATCTCTTTGGCCAGAATGAAATGCCTTGAGGACAACGGGAGGGAGAGGCCCCTGGGACGTGGATGCCTTTTTGGCATTCTGTGAAAATCAGTTTGAAAATGTCCGTTTTCAGCAACGTGCTAGCCAAATTCGCCCCCTGGAGGAATACCAGAGAATTGACTAAAATAGGCCTGGTCATCCTCCCTGATGGACTGTCCCGCTTGGGTAAGGGGGACTGCAAAAGGGGCTGGGTCTGCAGGCTGCTGCGGCTGTTTGTGTGTTTAGATTTTTCTGGTTTTGCTTTTTGCTTTGAGACATTGGAAACTTAGGGTTGAATACTTTTATACCTATAAAGAGTAAAATGGTAACAGTGCCCCCAGGTGTGAGGTGGCAACTGCTAACTCTTGATACTCTCCCCAAGTTTCTGTCACCAGCACTGGTTCTGACTTCCTTTCACTCCTCAGGGTCAGAGAAGAGGTGATGAAACCAGCCAGAATCATCACCGGCGTTGAGATCTTCTGACTTAGCACTGCTGGTTAAACTAACTGCATTTGCAACTTATTAACACATGCCAAAACTTAGTCATGGTGAGGCTAATTAGGTAACAGTTATTTCACTACCACTTTCCTTTTTTGGGGGGGCAGCATTTTTATGTTAAAAATACACGACAGACTCAGGCGGCGCCTGTGGCTCAGTGATTAGGGTGCCAGCCCCATATACCGAGGGTGGTGGGTTCAAACTCAGCCCCGGCCAAACTGCAACAAAAAAATAGCCGGACATTGTGGCAGGTACCTGTAATCCCAGCTACTCCAGAGGCTGAGGCAAAAGAATCACCTAAGCCCAGGAATTGGAGGTTGCTGTGAGCTGTGACATCATGGCACTCTACCGAGGGCAATAAAGTGAGATTCTGTCTCTAAAAATATATATATGTGTGTGTGTGTGTGTATAGATATACCACAGACTCAAAAGGGTAATGGTTGGAACACAAAAACCTTCTCTCTTTGGGAAGGTTATATTTCATCCTCTTTGAAAATATGATCCTCACACCTTTGCTAATCCTGTGATTTTTCAGTAGCTTTTAGTTAGATTTGACCAGTTATTTAGCTTCTATCGTGTCCTCTACAAATAGACTTCACAATAATCTCGTCTTTTACTCCACATAGTGTTTTGTGTTTCTGGATGAAGCACTTTTCATCACTCAGATCTCCATCCCTCAAATAGAGGATACAGTTATATTGTTTAGTAATGATTTCAATGCCTGGTTTTTTCTTTCTGTATTCAACATGGAGATGCACTTCACTATTTTTTTTTTTTGAGACAGAGCCTCAAGCTGTCCCCCTGGGTAGAGTGCCATAGCTTCACTGCTCATAGCAACCTCCAACTCCTGGGCTCAAGCAAGTCTCCTGCCTCTGCCTCCCAAGTAGCTGGGACCACAGGCGCCCACCACAACGCGCGGCCATTTTTTTTGGTTGCAGCCGTCATTGTTGTTTGTTGGGCCGGGGCTGGATTTGAACCCGCCACCTTAGGTGTATGTGGCTGGCGCCTTAGCCGATTGAGCCACAGGGACCGAGCCACAGTTCACTATTAATTGCTTAGTTGGGGCTGTTTGTCCTGAAAAAGATGTGAAGAGAGTGTGGATACATCTTATAGCTTATTGTGAATTTTTTAAATATTTGACAAGGGCTTAAATGATTACTGATGATGATCTTATATATTGTCTAATTTTTCATCTCATGAATTCTAATGTCAGAAAAATTTCGACAGTGTCATGTTTGCTGTTCCCTAAGCCCCAGGCTTTGAGGATGTATTTCTCCCAGGACTCGCTCCTGGGGACTCCTCTCTTTGCTTGCTTTCTGTGTCCCTTTGGCAAAGTCCACTGGGACGGTGGGGCTTGGAGAGCCAGAATCCCTGGTCCACCAGACAGTCCAATGCACGGGCTGGTGATTTCTTTTTGTGTGTGTGGACATTCATATTTCTTGCCTAAGGCCACAGCCACTGTCCCTGTTATTTGAAGGATAAGACACACCCAGCTGGTTGTACCTACCTACCTTAGACATCTGTCCCCTTTCCACTGTTGAGAGTAGACATTAATGTTGAGACTGATTCATTCATGGTCCCCTTATGTCAGGTAATTACAAGGCTGAGCAGTATCAGGATGGCATGAAAGTTCCCTGTGATTTCAGAGCACTTTCGAGCCTTCGTTGTTCCTAAGTCATGATGTAGACTCTGCTGACTGGGATGGAGAGGAAGGAGAAGGGCAAGTCCCCGGGTACTTGGGACAGGTCAGGACAGGTTTGTGTTTTAGGCAAGGGTACTATTTTGCAGACATTTTGGAATTTTGTGGTAAGTGCCTAGAGATAGAACAGAAGCCGTAGAAGCCCCATCCCTTCCCGTGGCTCCTGGGACTTTCTTGGTCCCAGGCTCAGTCCTGTGTACGTGGGGTACGTCCCCCCAGGGACACAAACCTGTGTACTTTATCCCGTCCCACGTTCACGTTATCTCGTTTACATCTTTACTTGAGAGCTTGATCTTACACCTAGAATACTGGCCCAGGGTAGACATTCAGTATTGACTTGAGAGAATGAACCAGAGAACAAACAAACCCACGTGCCGTACTTTAAGATAAAAGCCCCTGAAACAGCAATGCAATATTTCTGTCTTTCCAAGTAAAAATTATTTTATAGCATGTCAGCATGTGAGGCCACTTAGCTTTAGGTGGTGTTGACACACTCATTTGTTGGACTGCTATTTGAGATTTTTAGAAAAAGTTTAGTATCAAAAGCCTTAAAATATTCTTTCTTTTAAACAAATTATTACTGTAGAAATTAATGGAGAAAAACCAATAGATATTTAGTAGGAAGGGGAGGAGGTTGATTTGGAATTACAGCAAAATTATAAAACAACCTAAGATTCTACAATAAGGAAGTACATGTATAAAATGGAATGTCACGGCAATCACTGAAAGTGGTGCGTGTGTTTCTACATTACCCCTGCCCGAGTGCACAGCCTGCGTCTGAGCAGGGAGACACAGCTGACAAACCTGAACTGCAGGGCGCTCTACTAAATGGATGACCTTTATGACGCTGTCACTCTGTCCCCCAACCTAGAGTGCCATGGGGTTATCGCCCACAGCAACCTTTAACTCCTATGCTTAAGTGATCCTCTTACCCCAGCCTCCCAAGTAGCTGGGCCTACAGGTGTGCATCACAAAGCCTGGCTCGATTTTCTATTTTTATTAAAGACGGTCTTGCCGTTGCTCAGGCTGGTTTTGAACTCGAGCTCAAGCAATCCACCTGCCATAGCCTCCCAAAGTGCTGGGATTATGGCATGAGCCGCCACACCCAGCTTGACCTTAAATATCATCAGTATCACAAAACACAGACTCAAAGTGCCTGAGACTAAAGACTGAAGAGACATGGTATTTGAGCACAGTGTGTAATTTGGGGTTGACCTTTACTATGAAGAATATTACTCAGATGGTTGATAAAATCAGAATTTGATAATAGTAACGTATCTGTTAATTCCTCATTTGACTACTTGTGGTATGGTTATATAAGAACTCCTGACTCACAGGATATATGCTAAGGCATCATGTCTGTTAGGGCGGAGGTTCAATATAGGGAAATATCAACATTTGAGGAGTCCCTGGGTGAAGGGCATCAGAATTGTTTGTGCTATCCTTGCAACCAGTCTCTAAGTCAGTGGTTCTCAACCTGTGGGTCATGACCCCTGTGGAAGTCAAACGACCCTTTCACAGGAGACCATTGGAAAACACGTATTTCCAGTGATCTTAGGAACCGAGACACTGCTCCTCTATCTGTTTCCGGGCGGGTCCACCCGCACACAGATGTGCCCACATATGAGTACCCGGGCGTGACGACATCATTGTGCCAACCCCGTCACATACACCCCCCACCCCATACAAACACAGGGTATGTGACGGGGTTGGCACCATGATGTGGACCAGTCATACCTGGGTAGAGAGCAGCAGTATTGGAGGTAAAATGACACTTCGTGAATTGTCATTACAGGGTAAATGTAAAATCATGTACTCTAAAAACTACTGCAAAAAAAAAAAAAAATCTATGCGGCGGGAACTT
The DNA here is from genome assembly GCA_963574575.1 of Galagoides demidoff. NCBI lineage: Eukaryota > Metazoa > Chordata > Mammalia > Primates > Galagidae > Galagoides > Galagoides demidoff. The sequence goes on from CAUYQV010125825.1 coordinate 24,271, forward strand.
CATCTGGCTGCTGATGGTCCTTTTATACTGGGCTGTGGTTGATGGGAATACTGCCCCCTTGTGATAGGGACAGGTATATAAATAAAAGAACAGTAAATCCTCCTTTAATGAACTGCATTGACAGAACTATGCTGTGGATCATCTTTTGTATCATTAAAGCTATTATATGTTTTCATTGGCAAATCATCCCACGACAATGGATCGTATAGAGAAGAATGTTAAGAAAATATAGTGAGGATTTTTTACAGTATGGTTTTACCTCGATAGTTAGAGCAGGAATTGAGGAACAGTGATGTGCTATTTGTTGTGAAGTTCTTTCAGCCGAATCTATGCAGCTGAATGAACTAAATGCCATCTTGATAGCAAGCATCAAGCTTTGCTGGCAAAGATACCAACTATTTTGGAAGCAAAGCTGATGGACTCAAGAAGACTTGACACTGGTGGCAAGTACCACAAACAAAACGTAGCAGCCGTTGAAGCTTCATAGTTGGTGGCCCTTAGAATCGCCAGAACTATGAAACCTCACACCACTGCTGAGGATTTACTGTTGCCAGTGGCCAAAGACGTTGTTCAGGTTATGATTGGAGACGAATTTGTTGAGTGCAATTCTTTATCTAATGACACTGTCCGCAGAAGAATAGATGACATGTCTGTTGATATTCTTGATCGGGTAATCCAGAAAATGAAATCTGCTTCACTTCCAGTATTTAGTATCCAGCTTGATGAATCTACAGATGTTGCAAACTGCTCACAGTTACTGGTTTACATGAGGTATATTAATGATGGCAACTTTAAAGATGTGTTTCTTTTTCGCAAACCTTTTGAAATGACAACTATTGGACATGGTGTATGTGACACAGTTGGTTCATTTCTGAAAGAGCATCAGATCTCTTGGGAAAAGGTTTGTGGTGTTTGCACAGA
>CAUYQV010125827.1:0-10213 GCA_963574575.1 Galagoides demidoff
TGCCTGTGGTCCCAGCTACTTGGGAGGCAGAGGCAGGAGCCTCGCTTGAGCCCAGGAGTTGGAGGTTGCTATGAGCTGTGATGCCATGGCACTCTACCCAGAGGGATAGCTTGAGGCTCCGTCTCAAAAAAAAAAAAAAAAACTAATCTCAAGGGCCCATGGAGCACTCCTTACTGAGCACTCTCTAGCTCCTGGCTGCCTGGAGATGCATTTGGAAAAAATTGTAGAATATTGTGTTTCCTTCCCGAAGAGCCACGGTAAGCATTAGCATATGAGATTGGAATAAAATATACAGGACGGAAACCTGTGTCTTTACTTGAACTGCTTCAGTACAACATAAAGGAGTGACTCTCAGACTCCTGTGTCGTCACATCACCTGCAGGGCTTGTGAAAGCAGTCAGTCTGAGGCGAGGCTGGAATTTACATTTCTTACCATTTCTCAGGGGGTGCTGGTGCTCCAGATCTGGGGCTGCATTTTAAGGAACCACTGACCTAAATTAAACCGACCACAAAATCTTGTTTTCAAAGTTATACCTTTGAGTTTCCCCAAATCACCAGAGTCTCAAGGAACACACTTTGGAGTAGTGCCGTATCCTGCTCCCCTCAATACCTACCACCATCTCCCCCTGGGGGACTGACCAGTCTCCTCAGTGACGCTCAGACCTTGCCTGGTTATAAAGCTCTTTTCTCTAAACAGCTCGGTTTTGGTTCAGCCCTTAAATAATCATTTTTTACTTTTTTTTCTTTTTCTGCTGGGATGTACAGAGGGAAAAAAACACAATGAAAATCTCCATTCCATAAACCACCTTGGCAATGAAATATTTTTCCCCAAGCAAAACTAAAAGCTCTGTGGGGCATTCCAAAGGTCTCCATGCATAAGAAAGTTAACAAACTCATATATTTTAATATTTTAATATTTTGTATCAACACATACAGAAATATTTTGTAAAGTTTTATAATTAATATTTTCTAAATAATGGTACTATAGTTTCCTATTTTCTGAATGTATGTGTGGCAACCTTTGGGATACCCTGTAGTCATTTGGGGGTAAAACTGGATCTCCAGTACCCCAGGGAAGACAGAGATGGTATCTCATTGGCAGGGGCAGAGCTGGTCACAGTAAGTCCAATATCAAGTTCACTGTTGGTGCCCGTGTGTGGAATAGAAAGAACTCTCCAATTTTTAGCTAATAAAAATAATCATGATTATAATTAAAATAGTTATTATATATTGAGCAGTTTGCATGTAAAAAATCTGTTTTCCAACTATGCCTTCACCAGGGGTTTGGGATAGCAAGTTGGGAATGAGGTCAAGTTCTAGGGAGATTGAAAAGCTGGTGGGCCTGGCTTAGTGACCTACCGCAGGCCCAGGCCTTTGTGCTGCAGTGATAACCCTCAGTGGCTGCAGAGCTTAGAGGTAAAGCCTGCAGACTCTGAAGTCTTTCTCAATCTTCACTCACTAGCTCTGCTATTTCGGGCATACTATTTAACTTCTAGAGGGTTGGGGACTCATCTATAAAATAGGGATTAGAGTGACCCTTATTTTATTGCGGTTTTTAATTGGCAAATAATCATTGTACATATTCACAGAGTACAGAGTGATGGTTCGATACACACTTTGCATACCAATCAGATGAGGGCAATTTGGTATCACTTAGCATATCTCTCCCTCTCCCTGCAGCCTCTAGTGTTCTCTGCTCTACTTTTTGCTTCTGTGGTCAACGTTTTTAGCTTCCTCATATGAGTGAGAACATACGGTGTTTAACTTTCTCTGCCCACCTTATTTACTTGACACGGTGTCTGATGTCCTCCAGCATCATCCGAGTTGTCACGGACAACAGGATTTCATTCTTTGTTCTGGCTGAAGAGTAATCCATTTTGTATATGTACTACATTTTCTGTAACTATTCCTCTAGTTGTTGGCACCTAGGGTTCTTCTGAACCATAAATGAAATAAGAATGCACAGCTGTTGGCATGTTATGGGGCAAAGACCAGGAAGACACGAGTATTAGCTATTAATGTTATGATGTTGTCATAGCCCCAGTACCTGCCTTGTGGGTTCAGAAGTTGGCCCAGGTGAGTAAGGAAGGGGCTCACTGGAGATATTTAATAGCTCATGGAAGGATGTAGGACTCTGGTGTGAGCCAGGGCTGAGCCTGTGTCTGGCTCGCACCCGAGCCTGGCAGTGAGTTGTGTGGGACACCTCTTTGGTCAGCAGGTGGACTTTGGGGCAGATGCTCTGTCTGCACCAGCTCAGCTCAGGATCTAATGAGTTTCTCCTCAGTCTGCCTAGATTGCTGCATGTGAAGCAGGCAGGCAGAAAGGGGATCGAGGCCCAAGATAGGGTGACCAGATTTTAACATCTGTAAGGCAGGACAACATGGAGGGGCGGGGGGGGGGGGGGCAGAGCGGGGATGGGGCAGGGGACGGGCAGGGCAGGGCCTTAAAACAATGCAAACTTTGATAAGCAGTTCTCGATAATCACTTCTCAGCAATTATTTATTACAGTTCAACATTATAAAATTAACAAAAATAATATAAAACTCATATTCTGGCGAAATAGCCATATGGCGGCCAAAAACTGTATATTCCCTTCTTGTTCTCCCACCCGTTCCTGCATTCTTTCCAAAAATCAGGACTTTTTTAAAACGCCGTGGGATGTGGGACAAATTGTTGAAAAGTGGGACTGTCCCGCCAAAATCGGGACATCTGGTCACCCTAGCCCAAGATCCAAGTCCCATTCTCAGAGCTGCCCATGTGGGTGTCTTCCAGAGAGAATGTTCTAGAACGTGCCTTCAGAAGCCAGCAGTATGAAGGCAGGATCACTTCTTGACTGGTGTGAGGGGCGTTTACAGGGCATTTTGCCCTCGTATGCCTGGGGAATGTGCAGGGTTGGGGGAACCAGAGGCCTCTGACTAAGGGCTATGGTCTAATGGGCATTCCTGTGCTATGGAAAGGGCTGTGAATATACAATGGCCTTGAAATTAATCTTTAATGAAAGTTGTATTACCACAGAGGACGTGGACTCAGTTCCTGTCTTTCAGTTCACTGCGAGTGGAGTTAAGGCTCCTGGGATGAGCACACGTGTGTACATGTGCACACAGTCTACAGTCAGCTCACATCTCTGTGACCTGCAGTTAACTTACAAAGATCCTACACTCCTATTCCCCAAGTATAAATACCATGCCGCAGACCAGTAGAGTGAAACGCTGTAAATTTGTATTTTATATGTGTGTACTTTTTATTCTGGACATTTCTATAGAAATTAGACAGATGTTCATATGTATGTAACTGTCTAGGGCTAGATTCAGAAAAACAAAAAAACACATAGGCTGGGTCTTCTGGGCATTTTCAGGGACATTCAAGGGCAAATTTCACTGTACATGATTTTGAACCTGATAGGGGATTTTAGTCCCTAAAATCAGGTCTCCGTTCATTACTATTTGTATGGATTTTCTAAGCAAAATCCCCATTCCACCCAAGCTTAATTTTACCACCAGCATACCACAAAGACTTTTTTTTTTTTTTGAGACAGAGCCTCAAGCTGTCACGCAGGGTAGAGTGCTGTGGTGTCACAGCTCACAGCAATCTCCAATTCCTGGCTTAAGTGATTCTCTTGCCTCAGCCTCTCAAGTAGCTGGGACTACAGGCACCCACCACAATGCCTAGCTTTTTTAGAGGGTGGGGTTGTAATTGTCATTGTTGTTTGGCAGGCCCAGACTGGATTCAAACCCCCAGTATATGTGGCCACTTGAGCTACAGGCGCCGAGCCACCACAAAGACTTATAAATAACTTATAAATCACAGATAAGCTGGCCTTCCTAAATCATAAACACCAACCTCCCCTTCTCATAACAACTGAGAAAAACAGAAGAATTAGTGAAAAGTGTAAAATATAAATGATTCTTAGTAGAACAGAGATTCATTCATTTTAATTATATGTGATAGCTCAAGCTAGGCTAACAAAATATTCATTGAAAAGAGACTTCTAGAGGGCCTACTTTAATGAAGAAAAAAATTAGTGTTTCATTATATGAGTGGGTGAATCTAATACACCTTTTTTTCTGAAATAGATACTGTCTCTATGACAATTAGATTTTTGCTATTTTCTCTCTTGGTGTGGCTTTTTTTATTGAGTAATAAAAATAAATTTCAGCTCAGCCTTTACCTAAATCAAATGAACAGAGTCCCAATTAAGGGGAGAGCGTGAATGTGGTAAACTCAGTATTGGCTTTATTTTTTTAACTTTGTTATTTTATAATTACCCAGACTTTTACTCATTTCCATGGGAACAGGCTGTGGTGGAGATGCATATGTAAAAAAATACCTTCCTGATAAAAAAGTTAACATTTATTGATCACATATTTTAGGCCAAGTATTATGCTAAGCACTTTGTGTGCATTACCTCATTTACAGCAAAACTACAGGGAGATTATTTTTTCCATTTCACCTGTACAGTAGGAAACTGAGGCTTACAGGGGTTGTTTAAATATGCAGTACAAGTGACTCAGATTGGTCTCTCTCCTGGGTCAGGAGAGTTTGGTTAAAGCGTAAACTTTGATGATATAGAAAACACTGGTAGCTTATCTCATCCTGCAGGCCACCAGCCCTGTACTTACACCTACTGAGATAGTTCCTGGCTAGAAGACCAGTTGATCTGGCATCAAATCCAGGCAGTGGTGGCATGGGCTAGCTCCAGAACTACCACTGGCCCTGTATCTAACTGTATTTTTGTACCTACGTTTCTTTTTTTAAATATGAGACTATCCATTGTTTGCAAAAGTGCTCATAGTTTGGCTGTATGTAACAAATCTTCATGTCCTTTGGCCCAGTTCAGAATATATAGTCTAGCTAAATCCCCAGATGTAGACACAGATCTGTTCATCATAGTGTCATTCCCAATAGTGGGAAATGTGAAACATTGTGCAGGAATGGGGGTGGGGAGATGGGATTATGTGACATGGTAATTGCACAGTTAAACAAGTAGTTTTTCATAGCATGGTAAGGTATTAAGGAAACTAATTAGCAAGGCAATCTTTATTACAGTTCAAAAAGAGTTCACTTTCATTCTTTTTTCATTCATTTTTTCATTTAACAAATATGTATTTAGTACTGCTATGAGCCATACAATGTGATAGGTTCTGGATACTCTTGAGTTTTTATTTATTTATCTATTTGTTCATTTTTTGAGACAGTCTCACTATGTCACCTTCAGTAGAGTACGGTGGCATCATAGCTCACAGCAATCTCCAACACTTGGGCTTTAAGCAATTCTCTTGCCTCAGCCTCCCAAGTAGCTAGGACTACAGGTGCCCACCACAACACCCAGCTATTTTTTGTTGCAGTTGTCATTGTTTTAGCTGGCCCAGGCTGGGTTTGAACCTGCCAACTTTGGTGTATGTGGCTGGCACCATAACCACTGTGCTACGGGCACCAAGCTGATACTCGAGTTTTAAAAATTATTTAAAAAGCCTTGCTACCATGGAGCTTACATTCTAGCAGGAAAACAGATGTTAAAAAAAAGCATTGTACAGGGCGGTGCCTGTGGCTCAAGGAGTCGGGTGCCAGCCCCATATCCCAGGGGGGGCCGGTACAAACCCAGCTCCAGCCAAAAACTGCAAAAAAAAAAAAATAATAAATATATATATACATATATATACACAATTACAGGTGCTATGCAGCAGGCAACTAGGTCAGGAAGGTTTCTTGGAGAAAGTGGCCTTTGAGCTGAGTTCTAAAGAATTTACCAGGCAAAAGTTGGGATAATATGGTGCACCTGGAAAGGGAGAGAGAAAGGAGTTCCAGTCACAGAGAATGGCATGTACAAAGGCCTTTCAATATAAGGGGCATATCTAAAGAACAACCCAAAGAAATGCAGGCATCAGGAAAAGAATGGTACAAGATGAATTGGGAAAGTGCAGATGTTTAGACGGAGGCGGGGGGCAAACTTTGTAAAGAACCACATAATATATTTTAGTCTTTGAGGACCAAGATGTCAAATGGATGATACTATGTTTGTATGAGGTCTAACGATGAAGTCCACAAACTTGCCACTATGTGTATACGTTGGCAGCACTGTACAAACAACTTGGTAAGGTTTCATAACCTCTGCATCTTGCTGAGTGGCATACATTATTGTTATTGCAGTGTTTTTGCATTCCATCATAAGAATACTGGAGCTTGAATTAGAGCAATGAATAAACATTAAATTTCTTGTTAAACTCGGCTAGAGTGGAAGTGAAGTCAGGAACATGTTGGTCAAAATTGATGGGGATAATGCTATAAAGGAAACAGTGTACAAATGGATTAAACATTTTTCTGAGGGGAGAGAAAGTGTCACTGATAAAGAGAGGTCAGGATGACCATTAACTGTTGAAAGCATTGCAAAAAGTCATTGAATTATGAGCCAGAATCCATGGCTGACTGTGAGAAGCATAACAGACTAAGTAAGCATCAATGGAGAGTCAGTTAGGAAATCTTAACTGAAAATCTTAGCCTGAGAAACATGTATATAAAAATGGTCCCAAAGGAGCTTACCAGTGAACAAGAGCAAAGCAGAGTTAAAGTTTGCCAAGACCTTTTGGGGAGACAAGATGATGTTTTGTGCCATGCTTGTTATTACTGGTGATATATCATAGATGTAGCAATATGACCCTGAAACAAAGCATTAAAGTGCACAATGAAAGTCAGCCAGTTCTCCATGACGAAAAAAGTTGCATCAGTCTAAATCAAATCAAAACAATGTTGCTAACCTTTCTTTATATCACAGGGATCGTTCATTATGAATTTCTACCAACTGGACTAAAAGTTAACCAAGTTTACTATTTGGAAGTACTGAACATGCTGTGTGAAAATTTGAGATGAAAATGACCCAAACTTTTTGCCAACAACTCATGGCTGTTGCATCACAACAATGCACCATCTCACACAGCACCGTTTGTGAGGGAGTTTTTAGCCACTTAAACAAGTAACTATATTGGAACACTTTCCCTACTCTACCAATCTGGCCTCCAATGACATTTTTCTTTACCCAAAGATAAAGGAAACATTGAAAGGAAGACATTTTGATGACGTTTGGGACATCAAGGGTAATATGATGTCAGCTCTGATGGCCATTTTAGAAAAAGAGTTCCAAAATTGTTTTGAAGCATTGACTAGGCACTGGCTTTGGTGCATAGCTTCCCAGGGGAATATTTCAAAGGTGACAGTAGTGATATTCAGCAAGGAGGTATATAGCTCTTTCTCTAGGATGAGTTCACAACCTTAATTGTCAGACCTTGTATTTATATGGCAAGAAAGAAGACAAATTTTTGTAAATTTTTTATGGGTTAAATTCAAAATACAATTATAATTTAGTATGACTTTTTGTCATATGGATAGACTGATGAGAAAAATGGGATATAGAGAGGGCAAAATCATTTTGCTTACTTAATGTTCTCTATTATCAAAATTGATTATAAATGTATATTAATGCTGATCTGAAATGAGATTATGTATCACATCTTTCTAAATGTCTTTCTACGTGGATAGCTATCACCAAACACTATCTGTGCATAAGCATATAATTTTAATTGGGCATATTTATGATTTGGAGGCATTTATAGAATTCTACATATATTAGAGTTTTCTCTCAATATTTGCCTTTTAGCATGTAATTATATTGTAGAGTAATTACTTGCAATTGAAAATGAAATGGGAACTCCTCATTACTTAAATGGATTTTGAAATATGAAAATTTCCTTTGCATTTGCTTTAAAGTCTGAAAAATACTGCTTGAACTTCAGTTAAAGTTCAGAAAATGTATCGACTGCACATTTGTGTGGAATAGAGAAGTACCTTCTTATTTTAACTTTTGACAATTATGGGAAGAATATAAAGAAGCTTAACATTACATGTGATTCAAAAAATGCTTTCAGTGAAATGATTATAATACTACAGTGTAAGTTTTGCCTGTTAGTGCATTTCTGCCTTATAATTTTAGGTTCAATTTATTAAGAAACATTATCAACTCTGAAACAAATGGTAATGTTCAAAGCCATGAAGTGTTTAGTTAGAGTAATTGAGAGAGGTTCTTGTTCAAAAAAATTTTAATTTTAGCCCTGAGCTCAAAAATCAAAATTAAACTATACTACTGCTAAGCCATCAGATCAGTGTATGGTAAAAACAAGTCATGGTATTGTACTTCTAGGTGTGACAAAAAAATCACAAAACCAGTGATGGGTAACTCCATGATAGAAAATTAACTTCGTAACTGACATTCCTAATTTCATAGCACCTGGTAGGTGCAAATATTTTCCACAGAGTCCCTGCTGATGAATAATACAATAAGTAACCATGTGATATAAACATCTGATAGTTTCGTGGGCCTTTGTAAATTTGCCCAAATGAAGCTTTTTCTGCCCTGCACATATTTTTACCATCTTCCGTTTTCAACACATCCTAACAGATTCCACTTCAGTTTTTCTGTGGTTCTTTCTCAACCTTTTGAAATACTCCCACCTTACTCCAGAAATGATGGCACTATTCTGCTAAATATGCTACTAATTCTTTTTTACTTCAGATTGGGCATTGTTTCCTCAAATAAACAAGAACAGCTGAACCATATCAGTAATATTTTTAGACTTATCAAGAGCCAAAGATACCACTTAAATAATCATTTGCTTTGTTTTTTAGTTGACTGGTGATGTAACTCCCCAAGTCATTAACTTTTCAAGCATCTGTTCTTAAATAAGTGATTTTCTCTGAACACACTTCTTTAGATGTTGCAGTTAGACAAGATTTAAGTAACTTGACATGGGTAAATTGTTTTTGTTGGTTGACTAATGAATCACTAGGAAACATATTTTCATTTTTATTTTTATAAAGGAATTATGTTATATGGTGAGGCATTCCATTTTAAATTTTTTAAATTTCTGACCACCGCTTTCCTGTGAGTTGGGAATATTGTGATGAGTGTTTAGTTTGGCAGTGTTGGTGTATACTATATTCTTTTAACACAGCTATAGTGTTGTAATAAACATTTTGTCATCTAAATTTGATAACAACATAATTCACATGCCACTGTAATTTAACAGTGCAACTTTCAAAGTCTGCCTTTCTCTTCTTTTCCTGATTTGTCATAATGGTGTACTCTGGTAATAAGCAAATAAAATGTTATGACTTAGTGATGCACAGGTCACTTAACTCTGTCACGTTAAAACTGTCACTGTGATTTGTAGTGTCCTGAGAAGCAGTGTGAAAATGTAAGAGCTGTTACAACTGCTCAGTTCTATTATAGCAGTATGAAAGCAGCCATAGACATTAGGTAAATAAATGTACATGGCTGAGTTCCAATAAAACTTTATTAGTAGATGCTGAAATTTGAACTCTATGTGATGTGAAATATTATTCTTAGTTTGTTTTTTCTCAACCATTTAAAGATGTCAAAATCATCTTGTTCTATAGGTCATAGAAAAACAGGTGGTAGCCTGGATTTGGCCCACACACCATAATTTGCCAACTCCTGTTTTAGACCATGAACTGCAGTTCAGAAAGCTTAACTACTGTGCGTGCAAGAATGCTTTCCCAAAAAGTTCTGAAAACATTAGCCAAGCAAGTAGTCTAAAATGATGTATCTTACTGCAGGATGGTACCCGAGTCATAGGGAAATGCGGTGGTTACTGTGGAAAATGTACTCCATCCTCTGGTACTGGTCTGGAGGTGCGAGTTCTATAGCAAAGGTAAGTAGCCTATGCCTGTCTCTCTTTTTTGGTTTTATTTTGTATTTTTTTTTCTTTTTTTTTTTAATTTCTTATACCATAACTGTGTACATTAATGCAATCATGGGGTACAGTGTGCTGTTTTCATACACATTTTGAAATACTCTCATCAAACTGGTTAACATAACTTTCATGTCATTTTCTTAGTTATTGAGTTAGAATGTTCATACTCTACTTTTAAAAAGATTCACTTGTACCCTTGTAAGATAAACCATAGAAGTGACCCCACCAATCTCCCTCCCTCCCCCCATGCATTCCCCCATCTCCTCCTCCTACCCCCTTCCCATATTCTAAGGCTATAATTAGGTTATGATATTCCTATAAAAGCTATGAATTAGTTTCAAAGTAGGGCTGTGTATATTGGATACTTTTTCTTCCATTCTTGAGATACTTTGCTAAGAAGAACATTTTCCAATTCCATCCATATAAACATGAAGGAGGTAAAGTCTCCATCC